>JAVCKU010000071.1:13692745-13703232 GCA_032273985.1 Hypsolebias coamazonicus
AGTGTCTTCAGTAGAAAGAGAGAGACACAAAGAAACGATAAAGCGATAAATGAAAATGAGGTCGATAATTTTAATTTTTCATGCGATTAATTGTTTTATTGTTTATTGTGACAGGCCTAGACGTGAACAAAATCATCTCCACCTGAACTACTTTTGGCAAATTTACTGTGATTTTCCTCCATTTTTAACACCCAGAATATATAATAATTTACCTGTAACAATTAAAATATAAAGATGCAGTTTTTAAAAAATAGATGCAAACAGAGAAATTATAAATATTTTGGAGGTAATATAGATAAATTTGAGAGTAATATAGGTAATAAAGTCCCTGAGGCTCAATGGGGACTATAATAAATAAAGGTGTGAACAGCTGACTCAGCTTTGAAGAAGTGATGCTTTTCCTTCCATTTTAAAACGTGTCAACATTGTGAGTTTATTCCAGGTTTCTTGAATGTTAAGAGTGGCAACAAACTCTGCTTTTCAGAAGTTATACATTTTATAAACCTTTCATTAATTTATTTTTTTTTTGCAGCCAAGGCAGCAAAGTACGGTCCACTGCAGAGCTTCCTTGGTGGAGGTGGAGGAGGAGGAGGGGTATACAAGGGTGAGGAAGAGTCTTGCGCTCCTTTTATCCTTACAAGAACTGCATCTCGGTGTGAAGTGTTGTTCTAGTTTCACATTATGTTCTACCTGCAGGTGGTGTTGCAAGATGCCAGGGGAAATACTGTGGCAGGAGGAAGTAGAGGATCTCTGCAGATCCAGTGACCTCAACAAACCATGGTGCTACTGCATGATCGAGAATGTACATTTTATACAAGAACCAAGCCCCATTAGACGACCTGCAATGTTTGCTACTTGACTTCAGTGTCTGTTTCTATGCAAACCCACCGACCCAGAATTTTGTACACGCTCTGATGTGACGTATGTTAATGATTGTGCCTTTTAATCATTGATGTGTTCAAGTTAATCTGCTTTAACTCGTTGTGCTCCGCCAGCCAACCTAAGACATAAAGTGTGTTTGTGTCACTCTGTGTTGCTGCGTTTGAGTGTGTGTGTGTTGTTGTAGAGAAACAAATCTTTAAAAAATACTTTTCTTTTGGTTTTAATCCCTAAAACAAGACAATATGTCACACCTGGCTGCACAGAGCTTATCACCTTGAGAGGGCGTGGGTTGGTCCAAAACAAAAACAGATCAAATCAGGCTTCATGTTTTCTCCGACTCCATTTTTAGGCCTGTTGGGAGTAAATCAGCAGGAGCTGCAGGGCTCCGGCCAACCCATCTGCTCTCTGTGAATGTGCTGATTCTAGTTGCTGTACACCTCAGTTGTCTCTGCATTTTTTAACGCTGCCATTTTTTTCCTGCTCTTTGAATCCAAAGACAATCAAAAATGATGAAAAAACAGAACATTTAGCTGAAATGAGACCCGGTTAGACTCTGGTGTGTACATAGGCGGGCTAAACAGAGCCCTTCTGTTTGCTTCTAATGTTTAGTCTCATTTATTTTTATGTAACTTGTCATTACAAGATTATACAATTTATTTTGGTGCAACACTCTTTGACTCGTAGCTTTTTATGACCAGGAAAGTGTGAACATAAATCCAGAAGACTCCTGCATTTATTCAGTGTTATTATTTGTATTAATGCTGTGTTTAATGTTTTTATGTGAGGCATAAAGTCCTTCTGTTCATTTACTTGAGCTGCTTTTACCAAAGCTTTACTGACCAAAGGTGTCCGAGCGTTGTTTGCCAAGTGACCACATCTCCCCGTTTAACTTTGTACTGTACTTTCAACTAACCTGGTTTTCAGCTGGCTTCAGTTTCGTCACTCGGTGCTGCGTGAGAACGGTCTTTGAGCCTCGCCGGGTCAGAGTGGGTCGCATGTGGCGTGGAAGATGCTTCATCTTTATTTAAAACTGTTTTTAGAAGGAAGAACTGTGTGGTTTTGCACTTTTTTTTTTAATGTTCCACGACACATGTGAGTTCGTTCCCCAGATATCCTGGCAATTTATTTACTTCCAACAAATTACAAAATAAACTGTGTTTAAAAAAAGATAAAGTGCTTCCTGTTTATTTATTCTTGTGCAGTTGAAAACAACCAGCAGGAACAGCTGGATTAAAACCAGCTGGTGTAGAGGTGATTCAGCTTTTTCTGCCTTAAATAAAAAAAATGTATTTAGTGTTAAAGTCTGATACGTGTGCTGACTTCAACATAACCAAATAACAAAGGGCAGACATTCTGCCAGCGTCTGCGACGGAAAACTCTGTCCCAGATGGAAATAATGAACACAAGCTGTTCTCTTGTGTTCTCCTGGGAGAACCACTGACCCAAGATCCACATCCTGCAAAACATGGCTTACCCTGTTGTTCCATATGCTGGAGCTTAGTCTCATGATGTCCCACACCAGTGTCTCTGTGGAGCAGACTCAGCATGGGTACAAGATCCCACCATTCCTAACAAAAAAAATAAATAAAAATAATAATAATAATAATAATAATAAAATCCAGAAGAAAACAAACTTTGAAACTTGGTGCCAACACAGTTAAATCAGCTTCTTGTGCTGCGTTCAGGGGCCGAAAATAAGAGCAGGAAATACAACCTCCCTTTGCTACATTGTCAAACAAGTGCGTCCTAATTGGGAAAAAAAGGGGAAATGTTCATTTTTACAAGTTTGTCATGCGTACATCCACACAAAAAGCACACATCAGTGGCTCTTTAAACTATATTTTGGTCTCTTTTTAATTTAGTCTCTCGACATTCTGAAACACTTGGTGCTTCTCTGGCTGTGGGTGGAGGCTGTCTGATGCCCTCCTCTCCGAGTGGACATCAAATGATGCATTCATTAAATGGGGCGTGTCCGTGGTTGGCCAGCCCGCTCAGTTCCTCTGCCCGGCTCAGACACCTCATTGGTCGGCGGCGGTGTTGACTGAAGCCCCGCTGAAGCGTGCGGAGCGACCGACACGCAGCGACTCGACCGCCGGTGGTCGGACACCGGTTCTCTGTCGACTACAGGCGGCTGGCTCTGCCCCGGAGCTCGGTGTCTTATAGACTGAATGAGGTTGATGCTGCTTTGCTGCACCTGGAAGGACGAACGCATGGGAGAGGAGGAAGGTGAGCGGCTGCTTGTGCCGGGGCGGGCGGTGCTTCATGAAAACACGGCGATGCGCAACAAAAAAGTGGCAGTAATTTACTGTATACAGTAAAGGCAGATGTTTGGCTCAGTTTTCTCGTTTTGCTTGACGTCTGAGGAAGAGATACCAGCGTTGTCGGGGTTATCTGCAGGAAGCTTCGGGATGTGCAAGCACCGCCACTGAGCCACGGTTTCCTCAAATGATGCGTTCACAGTCTGCATGCAGCGATGACATCCATCCTCTACATACACAGCCAGTGTAATGCATTGAATTTAGATCAAATGCATCAAAATGCAAAATGCAGGCTTTACCTATTTCTAAGTAACAATACTGTGCAAAAGTACCCGACTTTAACATTATCTGTGATTATGAGCAATAGTTTAGGCATTCTGAAGGTCTTAAGTCCTTTAAAAAAACATTTAATCCTTTTTTCCATTACTAGATACTTTTCAGAGGATTGTTGTTTGTTAAGCCACTTAACAAATGAATTATTGAGACAACTCAAAAGAACCATTGTTATGTGTACATAGACGACTCAAAAAAACAAATTGCATTTAAATTCTTGGGCATTTTGTTATTAGCAGCCTGTTACAAAGTTCATAGTTGTTCCCATTTCTAGAATACCATGCAACACAATTTGAAAACATATTGCATTTATATTGTTGCTAATACGTACTAGTGTAATGATCCTTGTTGTACTGTTACTGGTTTTTATGTATGACATGTTCTGCATGTGCAGCAAGGGGAAATGAGTATGGGGTGTGGTTTTTCTTCATCTGTGTGATGATGATTCTGGAGGTACCTGTTGAGTGAGGCCCAGGAGCTCTGCGTGGGTTTCGGCGGAACAGTAACTCGGTGCTAGCTGACCTGTAATTATTGTACCTGAATAAATCGTTGGCAAGAGCAAAGCGTCTGGTGCCTGAGTGACTGCGACAACCTTACATTGGTGTCAGAAGTGGGAGTAACTTGCTAGCTTCAGAAATGTGTCTTACCATCTCTGTGCTGATGACATTCAACTGTTCTGTTTGTTCTATGATTTAGAATTGCACAAGTTAGCTGAATTAGTAAACTGTGTTTCCCATATTAAATCATGGTTAGCTAACAACTGCCTTCAGTTCAATTCTAGCAAGACTGAAACCCTGGTCACTGCTCCTGAACAGAAACTTCCTTGGATCAAGCAACACCTCGGTTCTCCGGGCTCCTCTTCTCAGTCGAGCCTCAGAAACCTTGGAGTTCTGTTCAACCAGTCAACGTCTTGGGACAAACATTCAAAACTTCTGGAAAAAAGTTGCTTTTACCCTTTGAGAAATATTTCAAAATTGAAGACAATGTTATCTAAATTTGACCTGGAGATGACTATTCCTGTTCTTATCTCTTCTTGTTTAGATTATTGTGATTCCCCTTTTACTCGTATTAACAAACCTGCCATCGCTCGTCTCCAGTGGGTCCAGAACGCTGCTGCAAGACTTTTAACAGGAACTAATAGAAGGTCACACATTACACCGGTTTTATCTTCTTTTCATTGGCTACCTGTTGAATTTAGAATTAATTTTAAAATTTTAGTCTTAACTTTTAGAGCTTTAAACAGACAGGTCCCTGTATATCACTGAAATGTTGATCCCTTATTCTTCAGCCTGCACCCTTCAGTCTTCAGCACTGAACCTTCTAAAGGTTCCTAAGACCAGGTTTAAAACTCGGGGTGTCCTTTCAGGCCGTAGCCCCCCGGCTGTGGAATGCCCTGCCGCTGTCTCTTCGTGTGACCATCTCTGGACACTTATTCAGACAAGCTTTTAGTTAAAGGTTTTATTTACTGTTTTTATCAGCTGTTCTTACTGTTTTTATTAATCAGCTGTTAATATTTTTGTTTTATTTTCAGCCTGTTTTTGTATTTTTGCACAGCACTTTGTGACTGTATCAATGATAAGTGCTAAATTAATAAAGTTTACTTACCGGTACTTACTAATTATTTTGTTATGAGCAGTCCAACACAGATTTAGTTCAAACATGTTACCAGTTCCTACAATAAGTTTCTGAAATACACAAGATAAAAGTTTGTTTTAGCCCAAATTTCTCTAGAAGTTAGTAACTACTGTTGTAGTCACTAGATAATTGTTGTACCTAGCTACAACTAAAAGCATCTAGCAAGTAATTTGCTGGATATTTGCATTGTTGACAACAGTCTGTAACAAAGATAACATTTCTTATTCTTATTATTTTTTATTTAATCTATAAGGAATACCAGATAGTGGTTATTGTTTGGCATTTACTAGCAACAGTACAAGCTAGGTATTTAATGAGTCAGTTGCAACTTGCTAGCTACCGGTAGTTACTTTATTACCAAAAGTTTGACACACATTTACAATTTGTTTCCATTTTTGTAGCAAATCTATGAAAAGTACCAGATAACAGTTTAGTTATACTAGCAACAGTACTAAGTATCTAGTGAGTATGGTAGTTTTCTAGTTATTTTGTTTCTTGCAGTCTATCACAAAAATAAAACATGTTTCCATAATGTTAGTGTAATTTATGAATACCAGATAACACAATTTGTTAGCTCATTACTAGCAACTAGGTATTAAGTTTCTAGCTATATTTTTTTTTACCAGCAGCCTGATGCAAAGACACAATTTGTTTCCATTTCCATAGTTAAATATATGTAAAACACATAAAATAACACAGTTTGACACATAAGATTGGACTTTAGCAGTAACGAGTTGCTAAAAGTGGTATTCAGATCTACTAAAGGATAATACATTTTTGTCTTTATTTTTTTCTTCTCATTTTCATAAAGCCTTGACTTTCAAATTGTCTGTTCATCTAGTTTTTTAAACCTAGCCTTTTTATTGTCTTCCACTTGTTTCTCCTTTCATTACGCTGTATAATACTTGGTCAGACACAAGGCAGAGAATGAGTGAAAACCTGCTAAAGTCATTTAAAAAAATCTATGAACGAACGAACTTTAGAAAGTCTGGAGAAATAATAATCAAAATCACATTAACGGATTAAAGTAAAGTTTTCTACTTGAAATAAAAAATACAAATAAATTAGGAATGTTTTAAAACGTTTGTGCATTGCTGTGCACTGCATCTAACAAGGGTTACAGTTTTTTTTTATTTTTTTTTTATTTATTTATTTATTTATTTTGTATAACCTTATATTTAACTGATTACAATCTTGTACTAACTGAACTTTTTTATTTGGATTGGACATTCTTGGTCTAAACCAGTAACTCCTATTTTGTATATTTGGTTAAAATCAGATTAGATTTCCATTTTGTATGCGTTCTTCCTCAGGACTGTGTGAACATCCTGCAGGTGTCAGACAGGTCCACTGAGAAGATCAATAGAGGTTTTGTTTGATGCACAACTTTGCATTGCAGTGGCTTGATGCCATTTGAAGGAAGAGCTGCTGGAAGTATCAGTGTTAAATGAGTAACCATGGGCTCTGTGCTCTGTCACCTGAACAAGTTTCACAGTCCGTGGAGGAATGCAGGTGTGTCTCTGTTTGCCTTTAACACAGTTTCTGATGCCAACCAAAGAGGGAGAAATACTCACTCAGTACAGAATAAAACAAAACACTGCCAATACACTGACATTAATGTTCAAATATTCTGCTGCAGCACATTTGCAGCTACAGACATGTAAATTTGAACTTAAGTTTGGTTTTGTTCACAGCCTAAATTATGAGTAAAGCTATAGTTCAAACCTTTTGAGTGCAATCATGTGGGAAAAAAAACTATTAATATTTTACCTGTTGTAGATGGCTTTTATAACAAACTCTGTTTGGAAAAATAATTAAATTACTAGTGTGGCCAAGACCAAAGTGATGTCTGCTCTTAAAACAACTTTAATCTCAAATATTTGATTGCTGTTTGTGTGAACTTTTATCTATTAGGTCATCACCATTACATCAGCTTCACATACACAGTTAATTTGTTAGAAATATTTAGGAGTGGGACTCTTTAGGCACGTTACATCAATTTAATTATGACTCAGAGGGTGGTACGTATTGTTATTATAAAACAATTATTGATGCATTTCAATTATCTTGAAACCTAAATTAAAACGGGTTACTTTACATAAACACAGATTTATATATACAGCAGTCCCTCGTTTATCGCGGGGGATCCGTACCCTGGAACCCTGCGCTATTGAAAAAACCGCAAAGTAGGAATAGTAATATAAGTAGTAAGCAGTAGTTTATATATATACCTTGAAAAACCACGATAGAGCAAGTCCGCAAAAAACGAACCACAAAGTAGCGATGGACTACTGTACATTCATGCCCAGTAAAGAGTTCACATCTTATTTCATTCATTCTTCTTCTTCTTTTGTCTTTTTCTTCGTCAGGGTCTTCACAGCGAGTCATCCTCCTCCATCTCTCTCTGTCCTCACTCCAACGACCGCCATGTCCTCCCTAACTGCACACATGTATCTCCTCTTTTGCCTTCCTCTTTGTCTTTTTCTTGGCAGCTGCATTTCTAACATCCTTCTACCAGTATACCCACTGTCCCTCCTCTGGACATGTCCAAACCATCTCAGTCTGACCTATCTAACTTTATCTCCCAGTTGTTCAACCTGTGCTGTACCTCTGATGATCTCATTCCTGATCTGATCCATCCTTGTTACTCCTAAGGATAAACTCAACTTATGTCATTAAACTGTATTCATCAAAGGCTCCTAAATTACAGTTAGCATAGATGCTAACCAAATACTCCAAATGTTTAAAGTCATAACTATGTTATGATACCTTCAGCTTGTATTTACAGAAATGTTTTTATGATTGTTTTTAGCCAAGTTGAGATGAAAAAGATGTGAAAACACTCGGCTTTACTGTAACATGTCTCCTCTAGGTGCAGCAGCTACTATGCTGATTCTTTTAAAGTGCCAATACAGATAAACATTAGCTAAATCAGTTTTTGACTTTTGACCATAGCTCTTTCATGAATACGATGCATTTAATAAATTGATTTTACCATTTCATCCCTATAAACATTATGCTATTCCTACTAGAAGGGCTCCAGGCTGCACTGAAATGTGAGCTGCTGCTGTTTGTTCTTGCAAATATCCACAGAACTCCATGTAATTAACAACATAATGCAAATTTGACAGCAGTGTATGGAATCATAAAATAGTGTTTATTTGAGCTGCTATAACACTGAGACAGGAATTATTTCAAAATGGCAATTAACCCTTTTTGGGCTAGCCAGAAGCTCATCCAAGTCAGAGTTTAATGCTCTTTCTCCAAACTGAAGGTGTTCAGAAACTATCTACAACAGGTTAGATAGTAAATGTTCATAGCCTTTCCACAGAACCCCACTTCTAAAGATTTGAACTGCCCTGTTGCACAAATGAGATACTAGAGTTTCATGTAAGATAGTTTTGCCTTTTCAAGGAGTCAGATAAAATTTGTTTAACGGTTTTGAGAAATAAAATTCATAGACAGCATAAACAGAAGAAATGAGCATTTTATTTTTTGCAAACAAAAACAGGACTCCTGTTGCTGTGTCTCGGAGTAGCTTCTTTGTAGGATGTGAAGAGATGTGGTGTGTTTTCTGGCAAATGAGCTGCAGGAACTGAAAGGTCTCCCGTCTGTATCCTGACGTCTCCTGAAGCTATGCAGCTGCTGCCAAGTTGTCATCCGCAGAGAACGAGCAGTCACTGCTGCCTTTTCTTTGAAGCGTCGCAGAATTCCTCATCTCAACTCGACCAAACTGTTTTTTTTTCTTACGCTGAATATAATATTCCCCTCTTTAGAGCGGAGGAATTTGCTGTAATCTGCAGCTATTAACAGTCTGATGGAGGCAGTTCTTATCAGTGAGGTTTAGTTACTCTAACGCTTGTTAGAATATCTGTGAAGGATGAATTTGCAGCCTGTTTATTCCTGAAATACATAAATAATTAAACAGATGTTACTAGCATGTTCAAGGTTTAATTAAAAAAAATTGACCAACGAAGCAAAAAAATAAAAAAACTGAAATAATTGTAGTAAACATCTATTTACTACTGCAATTTGAATAGTTTTACACCACTGAGTGTTTCTGTTCTCCTCAAACAGCAAAACTGTGTTAAAATGTTCAAAAAAGTTTTGGGTAACTATTTTGTGTTCAAAGTTTTGTTAACTAATGTAGTGAGTTTTGCAGCTTCGTCGGTAATGACAGGAAGTGGAAGCAGCTGTTTGTTGTGTTTCAGTTTAATTATAAACCAGGCTTCACACAGAAATAAGAGATAACGGTCTCATGCAAACACAGACACAAACGCCTCGTTGTCGTGAAGGCTTGTGAAAAGTTTCCCATCAGCCACGTGTGTTCATGCTGGGTGTCACGTGTCGTTACAGCTGGAGAAAGTGTGCCCGAGTGCGCGGGATGCAAAGAGAGGATCTATGACGAGCAGTACCTCCAGGCTCTGAGCGCCGGCTGGCACACTGTCTGCTTCAGGTACCGTTGGACACAAACTGACCCTAGACCAGCCACGACAGAAGTGTAACTGTATGACAGCATGCAACTTTAACCCAACCTGCGCAGATGCAAGAAATTCAAGTTTATGTTCTGCTTTTAATACCAGCAATAAATTTAACATTTGAATAACAACATAAATGGTAAATTGAAATACGTGAATGAATGGTGACTTTGGTAAATCCCCCAAAGCAGCATCATGCTCAAGGACAACTATGGGCTCTAACAATCCAGGGATAATGTCTGATAAAGTCATCATCACATTAAAGAGCCAAATATGGTATCAATTAAATCAAAATAAAACAAGCCATTTTACCTGTGGTCAAACTTCACTGATGCTGACAGTTATTTTATGCTGCTCAGATGTTTGTCCTTTGTCCAGGGCTGGCAGGAAGACTATAAATAACCGGGTATGGTTTCCTCTCACAACTGTCTGTTTATGCTGGCTGCATATTCATCAGGACAGAGATAATAATCCCTCAGTTATCTATGTGTCTGTCTGTCTTTCTGTCTGTCTAGCTCGTTCTCTCTCCTGCTGTTTGTTTGGGGGTCAGCAATATGATTTTCACTTGGACCCGTAACAGGAGAGCTAATTAGGCGGCCATTGTTGTCATGGTTTTTTTTTTTTTGTTAGTTTGTTTTGTTTCTTTTGAGTTGATTGCAACATTTGTTCAGGTATGCAAACTCTCTCTCTGTTTGTGAAATGGTCATGTGTGTACTAGGGATGCACCGATCCACATTTCTTCCTTCCGATCCGATATTGAAATTTTGGGTATCGGCCGATACCGATATTCTACCGATCTGATACCATTTAGGTACATGTGGCTGATTAACATTGTTAATGTTGTTATTGACATTGTGTGAACTAAACAAATTGTTCACACTTTAAGACTGACAACTGGTAA
>JAVCKU010000071.1:13773184-13785596 GCA_032273985.1 Hypsolebias coamazonicus
AAGATGAGAGTTCTGTGATGGAGTTAAACTCAAAGCAGTCTGCTCCTCAGATAAATAATGTTAAATTATTATTTTATATATGTGAATGTTCTGTTCAGTGCCCTGAGACGACTTCTGTTGTGACGTGGCGCTCTATAAATAAACTGAATTGAAATTAAAACTGGATATTAACTGGTTTGCTGAGACTTAGTTTGTCCTTGGACAGAGCTGGATTTGATTCTGGTGACAGTTTATGGTTGTGGGGGAAAATCCACAGGATGTGAATGTGTGTGAAAAGCTTGTTGTACTTGTGTATACTGTAAATATTCTGGTTTATGATACTGTTGCACAATTTTAGAGCTGATTTAGTTAAACTTTATATTCGAGTTTAGAGTTCTGTGTTGCTGTTAGAAGGTGAATTGTGTTATCGTGTTTAATATACAAGGTGACATTCTAAGCCATGTAATCATACCAACAAAACATCACTAGATGAAAAGTAATCATTACCTATGTTGCCGCTAATCTTGAAACTGTAATTTAATCCTGAGCAGAGAAAGGGCTGTACCTGCAGGAGTAACCTTTTTCTGAAGGATGCAGGGAGGACTCATGAACCTTGTTTCTAACTCTTGTGCTTGAACACAAGTGTGATGTTGTGTAAAAATGGTGGCAGGTTAAGGGGCACACTTTTTAAATGGATTATGAGCGTCAGTCATGATTAATCAGACCAGCACTTAATTCAGGTGAAGGATTAGCAATCGAAGATGAAGATGTATTTGTTGATAGCAAGGCTGCACCTTGAGATTTCTGTGTTAGAAAATCTTCCAGTCAGGCAGTGCTGTGGTCAGCTGCCTCTTAACCAGTAAAGAAGGATCCATAAATTTACTGCAGTGGAAGACATGAACAGTGGTGGTCTGTTATCCTTAAATCCAAGTTGGACTTCACTTTAATAAAGTCTAAATTTGTTGTTCGTAGGCTTGTTGCAGTAAACAATAAAGCAGTTACGGTAATCGCATGATATATTAAAATTATCAACCTCATTTTCATTTATTGGCTTTATCTTTTCTTCGTGTCTCTCTTTCTACTGACGCCACTGGATGACAAAAGGCTCAACTCCGGTGATCTTCACTGACCCCTCCCTTTCTCTTTTCTCTTTAAAATACATTTTAATCGTACAAAATCGTGTTTTTGGATCATTAAAAGCAGCTAAGCTAAGAAGCTAAGCTATGAGCTAAGCTAACAGGTTGACCTCGGGGGTTAAAAAAAACCTCCATCTTGTCGAAACTCCAAAATTTATGGTTGAAACCCGTGCCTTCATGTAAAAATTTGTTTTTTGCTGCAAAAAGAAGTTGAGAACTTGTTTACTGATTTTTTTTAATTAAAAGCTTTGTGTGAAAAATGCTATGCTAAAGAGCTCAAACCACACCAAGCGTCTGCCATTTTGAGAACTGAAGAGAAACAGTCCATGTCACGTGAAGGGGCCTCCCTCACATTTTTCTTAGAAAGACACGGCTCACTCCCTCACTATCCATCTTTCAGTTCAGTCTTATACTACCATGCAGTGGTCAAAAAGAGGTAGTACACACAGAATTAACCAAAATTTCTTCTTAAATTTGACAGTAATGGCTAATTATTGTCAAATTTCAAACAATATTATCGTTTATTGCGATAATTTCTGAGACAGTTAATCGCCCAGCAAAATTGATCGTGACAGGCCTAGTTGTTCATGTGTTTCATTGTGTTCTGTAACCATAATTCTACAGTAGCCCAGAAGGATAAAAACTATCATTGCCCTTAAAGCGATGAAACAGTTATCTTACCTGTTGTAGATGGCTTTTTGAACAACCTCAATTTGGAGAAATATGGTTTAATTGTGGACGGACTGACAAGCTAACAGTTAGCCCAAATGCAACCAAAACCAAAGTGGGTTGCTGCCATCTTTAACGTTCACTGTGTCCGTTTTATAAAGCTGTATTTTACCATCAGTGCTCCTTCAGTGTTTCCCCTACCATTCACCAAGGAGGTGCCCCGCCTACCAAAATGATGTAAAGTTGTAGCTTGTCCTCTACAAAAGTTTTCACTTTGTAATGTTTTCCAGACAGACTACAATGACAGAAACACATGCTAAAATGGAATAAGTTTATTTGTTTATTTATTTTTTGTACATGAAGGTGTGTATTGGATGTTTAAAAAAATTAAAAAAAAATAAAAATTGGAAAGACACTCTAACTATAAACCATCTTGGTTTGTCACTATCAGGTACCAGGTCTTCAAATATTCGGCTGCTTGTGACACAAAGTGTGAGCAGCATCTGTAGCACCTCTACATCTGGCAGTAATGTCATGATATTTCTTCCAGAATAACTGTGTAATCTGAAACTTACAGGAGTGTAGAGGTTTTCAAAACATGTTGAAATGAGCCTCTATGGAACCGTCATGCACCAGTCGAAGGTACAGTCGTCCATACATCCATAAACTTGCTCGTATCCCGCCCATAGCTTCTGATCCACTCAAGATAATATAACAAAACTTCATGCACATATGCCTCATCTCTAGACTGAGTCTTAAACACTTTTTATCATCCCCAGCTTCAAGGTCAAGGCCACAAATAAGGTCAGATGTTATACAAGACTTTTGTTTGTCCAGGCTGTCACTGTAAGTTGTTGTACAGTATTGGTGTATAACAGTTTGTCGATGGGCGTATCATGTGCCGTATGCTGCACTCCTGTTGAGGTTGGAGGTGTTTTCAGGAAAGCAGCAACCCATTTGATCATGGCTCTGCTCGGACTAGCTGTTTGATTTAATTTGATTATAATGACGGACTAGCCATCACAATAAAACATACAGTAATTTTCCAAACTGAGGTCATTCTAGGTGTTATCTGCAGCAGGTAAGAGATTAAATGTTCATAAACCTTTTCACAGAACCTAATTTCACCAGATCTGAACTTTAAATTTATTTTGGCTTTTTCACAACCACAGGTGCACATTCACTCTCCAGATGTGACACGCGACATATTTAAGGATAAACATGATAAAACGTTTTAAGTTTCCACAGTTGCATTATCCCGTCTGACCACCCTCCACTCCTCCTGCTCTCTCTAGGTGAAGGGGAAATGCACCACTGACCACATCAGTGCCGCCGGGCCCTGGCTCAAATTCCGTGGTCACCTGGACAACATCTCCAACAACCTGCTGATCGGCGCCGTCAACATAGAGAACAACGCCGTCAACAAGGTGAAGAACCTCCTGACGGGGGAGTACGGCGGTGTCCCAGATGTGGCCCGCTTCTACAAGGTAACCTTTTTATTCCTAACACTGGGTGACTCCCACATTCTTGTAGAAACAAGTTTTCACATGAACGCAGGTGTTTCAAACCATTCTTTCTGCTTAAATTGTCCCCATCTGATATGTTTGTGTGGGAGGAGGAGCTTAAAATGTTGTTCTTCCTTTTTTTTTAATTTTAAAAACCAGGGCAACGGCGTGAACTGGGTGGTGGTAGGAGACGAGAACTATGGTGAAGGATCCAGTCGAGAGCATGCTGCTCTGGAGCCACGCCACCTGGGAGGAAGAGCCATCATCGTCAAGAGCTTCGCCAGAATCCACGGTCGGTGAATCTGCTTACAGAAAATATAAACGGGAAAATCTCTGTCTTTTACCATTTAGAGATATTTGAGCTTTACTGGAGTCCTAAAGGTCAGTGACATTCTTACAAACTTGTTGCTGAGGAGCAGATGATAACAAGGTAACATGAACCATTTTATTTGATCGTCCTCCTGCAAAATAATCATTTGTTTAACCATTTACTGGTCCAGACACTAAAGACTGGACCAGTAAATGGAAATAAAAATATATTCTCTAAGCAGTAAATGTTCAGAAGCCTGTTAAAAAATCTTGCTCCTGTGTTTAAACGTTTATCACGACAGTGAAACAAGACAAAACCAGCAGTTTAATTTATTGTTTAAACTTTTTTTTAAGAAAGCCAAAACAGATAATTAAAATAAAAACTTGTTTGTTATTGGCATCTTTAAAAAAATGTTTGTTTTTTTAAATTTCCTGAAAAGTCGAGTTTTTGGCTATGACAAAAAATCCACCCAAAAGAACAAACTATTCTGGATGATTAAACTCTCAGGGGTTGACTGAGACTTTCACCTTGTAGCTCATGCAGGTTTGATTTAACATAGATTCAGCCTAAAACTAGACTTTTAAAATAAATGACAAAACTTTAGTAACATAACTTTTATTTATTGTTTTCTGCTTTAGTCACCACTCTTTCCATATTAACTCTACTTGTTATAAAGTGTTCACATCTTTATATTTTTTTAAATAGAGGGTGTTCTTGTCTCCCCACCCTCTTTGAGTACCTGTTAGAAGTTTAAGCATGTTGTTTTTTCATACAGAGACTAATCTGAAGAAGCAGGGCCTGCTGCCTCTGACCTTCGCAGACCCCAGTGATTATGACAAAATTCTCCCAGATGATAAGATTTCAATTATCGGCCTGAAATCCTTTGCCCCCGGCAAGGTGAGAACCTCTTCACAAACACACGTACCATTAATCTAGCCTTGCTGTCTTTTCCTTGCTGACATCATTTTTTTTTTCTGCCTCGACCAGCCGCTGACAGCAGTGATCAAACACTGCGACGGAAGCCAGGAGTCCATCTCACTGAACCACACCTTCAACGAGACGCAGATCGAGTGGTTCAAGGCCGGCTCCGCCCTCAACAGGATGAAGGAGCTGCAGTAATGATGAAGAGGAAGGTGGCAGTGTGTGTGGAGGCCATTTCCTCGGGCTCAGAAGGGGGAGAGATACAGACAAGGAGATGGGCTTCACAAAGCGTGATCGATGGAGGGTAACCAGACTTGACTTAGGCTCACATGTAGTCATTCTGTCAGACAAACAAAGTCGCTGTACAGATGGAAGCGCACATAAAGACACGTTAGCACTAAAATACAGTATAGAAACAGGATCACTGTGAACCCCTCCCAGTTCACAGGCAGATTTGCACAAATGCATTTAAAACGGCACGTAAGAATAACGAAGCATAATGAAGTTGAATCTTAATAATAAAGTGTAGTTAAAATTGGACATAAATAATATAGCCTGATTAACATGGAGCCTAAAATAAAAAGACAGTTATATTAGGACACAAAGAAATGAAAACGTGGCTTCAGTTTATAATCAGTCTTTCTTTTGAGTTCACATTTTGTATTTGATTAAGTTAGTAAAACTGGTATCACTTCTGTTTCTCTAAAGTAATGGATTCAAATAAAACAGTACTGTAACAGATACTGCATACTGTCAGCAATGATTGTTCCTGGTGGTATCAAATGAGACTTTGAAAGAATAAAGTGACAAAGAGTATTGAAAATATTTACAGAAAACTTTAAGCTTTAATATCTTTTAACTGTTGAATTTACTCCAAGATAATTATTTTTCTTTATTAGCGTTTGTCTCATTAGAAAAATGACTCCATAAGATGACTTTAATTTCTTAATGTGCTTTTATTTTGTTGTCTCTTAATCCGTGAAGTTTAAAGAGAAACTGGACTTTGCTGCTGTTTGACGTCATTACTGGTGTGAACAAAAGTCAGGGATTGATGTGTACCACTCTAAACTAGAGCTGCCCCACCTGCGAGAACACTTTTCACAAATTTCTTTACAGACAAGGAGTTTGAGCCAAACTAGCAGTATTGTTTATTTCATGTAGGAAGTGTTGCTAAGTCCCCGTCAGTCCTCCACACTGAGCTGCAGCGCTCCTGAACATAAACCAGAACTCATTGTTTTTTTCCACCTGTTGACAAACGTGAGGCGCGCGCACGATTGTTTCTGGTTATTAAACATCCGTCCTTCTGTTTGTAGCTCATCCAGTCCACTAAGACCGATACTTCTGCCAGACAGTAAAAACTTCATTGAGCTGTTTTATTTTGTATTTTTTTTAAATTAATATAAAATAAAAGCATGTGACTGTTGAATTGCCACTGTATAAGAAGCAGCTGTGTTTGTTGAATATCTGATGTTTAACTCCAGTGAAGCTTCACGGATCAGACGTCATTGTTTTAGTTTCTCTTATTGCCAACCGTTGCTGGACTCACCCAGTGTGTTTCACCAATTCAGTGAGATTATCTGATTTTATGGGTTTGAAGAGTTTATTCAGACTGTTCTGGAAGAGAAGCTCTGTGGAAATTACATGCAATTAATATCTTACTTGCTGCAGATACCTGTAGCTCTATGTACATCCTCTGTTTGGAGAAATAGTTTAATTCTGACTGGATTAACAAACTAGCAGCTTGTTAGCGCAAGCCTAATCCCAAAGTTGATTGCTGTCAACTTAAAACAACATTTCGTCTCTAAAATTGTGTAGAAGTTCTTGCAAATACTTTCGTTTAAACCTTGCACTGCCATCAGTTTGGCAATCTCTCAGAAATATTACACCGATCCTGCAGAAATTGCTTTTAACGTTGCGTCGCTAGTGCTAAAGCTAGCTGCTGGTATTTGCTCTTTCAATTACTGTAGTTTTATGTACAGTAAATAACAGTAATGTGGAAATTTATGAGCTGTAAAGGGTTCTGAAATGGGTTTTCTGTGAACCGCTTTGAAATGTTGAAGAGTGGAGTTGATTTAACACAACAGTCAACTCTGAGCTCTCTACATTTTTCCTAGTTCGTCTTTTCAACGTCAACTCTTTACACTGATCCAAGTTTGAGGTTCAACAGGTAAGATGTTCATTATTTACAGTCCTGCTCTAGAATCCCTCTTTCTAAATTTATTTCAAAGCTCATTCCCGATGTTCTTTGAGAGACAGTTGTTCCATTTTTAATAAATTATTCATATTTTTCAGATAGTCTGTAAATTCTCCTCGATGTTGTTCTGTTGTGTCAGAAGTTCTTGAACGGAGCGGAGACGTTACTGATGTAGGATTTGTTGGTAAAGGAAGCGATGTGCAGCTGCGTTTTGTTCAGAGGAGTGTACATAGGGTTAGATTATGTATACATCTATAAAAATTAAAGTTATTATAGCACATATAAATAGAAGTACATAGTATAGGCTACCCGTTGTCTCGTGTGGCTTCTCATAACAGAGACATGCATTGTGGGTAAAAAAAAAAATGTAAGAAATTTTGTTGTTTGGTGGCTTTGAATTGGAAAATAATGGTATGTTTTATAAAAGCTGAGTTACATCCTGTGAAGATTTTTGACGTGAAAATTTAAAACCATCACTGTTATACATTCAGTGCTACTTTTTAGTTTTCCATCTGCACATTGAAGTCATTTCTTCATTTGTTCAGCAGCAGAAAATGAAATGATGGTATTCCACAGTGATGGCTGCTAATCTGTTGTTAACAATGTGTAAAAGTAGTCTGCTGTTTTATAGCCTGCTAAGCTAAATTGACAATAACAAATAAAAATATTTCACAAACTCTAACCTGCTGTGTGTGTTTACTTTTCATATACAAATGCTAATTTCTCCTGAAATGATCAAAATATTTCACAAGAATCTTAACATTCACAAAGAATCATTCATCCTGGGGTTGTGGTGACGCAGAGGTTAGATACGGTACGGTGGGCCTGTGATCGGATCACCGGTTCAAGCCCCCGTACCAACAACATCAAAAAATGTGGGTAGGAAATGTGAAACCCCCACACCTGCCTCCACCCTCATTCACCCCACCCTGGGCCCCTGAGCAAGGCCCCTAACCCCCACCATCTGCTCCCTAACAGGTCTCTCTTGAAAATGAGTTCTCGTGGCTCAATGAGACTACCTGGATAAATAAAGGGTAAATGAAAAATAAAATCATTGAGCACATACTGTTGCTGAAACTAGACCTGACCAACTGCAGCAACACCCAGATCATAGACTGCCCCCACAGGCTTGTACAGTAGGCCACATTTTTTTCTGGCCAAATTTCTTCCTCGAAGACTATGGGTCCCCACTATCTTCCAGTTTTTAATAATACGTTGGACAGTTCTTAATCCAATTTTAGTACCGTAGTTTCTACAATCTCCTTGGATGTTTCCTCTGCTTGATGCCAATGATTTGACCCTTCTCAAACAGACTGACATCTTTTCTACGACCGCGGGATGTGACTTTAGACATGGTTGTTTAAGAAATGAGAACTAACTCATTGCACCAGTTGGGGTTAAATAACTTGTTGCCAGTTGAAAAATAATCACCCATGCAGTAATTATCCAATAGGAGGCTGGTACCCGTTTGCTTAGTTAAATACAGGTGGTGACTTCTTTTTTTTTTTTTTTTTTTTTTGGCCAGTCAGTGTTCGTTCTTGCTTAGAAAAATCTCTGGAGTTCCTAACATGGTTTGTGAAGAAAAGTTGTTAAATTTATGATAAATTTACAAGCTAAAAGCTTTGTCTTATTGCCATTATTATTATAATTATTACATATTTGTATCATTACCTTTCATGCCAGAGTTTTAAACTGATATCATCAGATGTTGAGACATGATGGTATGGAGGACGAAATATGACAAAATTAAATAAATACATAATAATGGAATGTATCATTTAATTATTAGATACATCATTAAATCATTAAATACACAATTAATTTACTTTTTTCATGCTTTATTTATTTATTTGGAGGACGGATTGTGTTGGTGAAACCTTGAAATATGTGCAGCTTTGCATGATGCTGTGAGCTCATCAAAGGCCGTGAGGGTCTGTGCAGCTGTGGATGACATGCAAAAACAAGTGTCCGTCTCTTTTTGTCTGCGTAGACAAATAACAGCTTGGCAGAGTGCTCTGTAGATTCAGTTTCCGGTGGTGTTTTCAGCGTTCAGCCTGTGAACAGTGACATGAGGCTCATCAATGCTGTTGATCAGTTTCCTGGGGCACTGAGTGGCTCGATGGAGCTGAAGGACACTGCGTCCTCTGGGCTGGGCGGGGGTGTATAAATGCTGGAGCTGCTGTGCTCCCATCTCTCCTGCTTGCTGGCGTCCGTATGAAGAGCAGTCAGTAAAGCACCAGAAGAAGCTTAACTCTTTGATAAAAGGTAAAACATCTGGAGACATTAGGTAAAGCTCTGCATGCATGGATGAAACAGAAAAAAAAATTGTTTTATCATATTTGTCTCTGAGATGTGCGCTTTACTGTTGCTTTTGTAATAACTAGTGAAACTAAATGATTTTCTTTTCAGTTTTCTTTAAAACAAACAAAAGCTATAATTTACCTGCAGAGTTTTCTGACTGTGTGGCTGCAGTGATGTGTGCGGCGTTGATCTCAGGGTTATACAGAGAACAGGGTCTTCAGCTGCAGATCTCTAGAATTTAATCTTTGGACTTTAAAAGGAGGACAAATGTGAAAACTTAAGTTTCACTTTCAGTTCCAAAATTCAATATGTTGTGAAACTAAATTGTAACATTTTATGAACTTCCAATAATTGCAAGAAGCAGTTGTGTCATAAAGTAAAATAACTGTCTCAACTTTAAGTGAAGTGTGTGTGGATTGGATTTTATAGTTTTCTTTAATAATCTGTGACTTGGTGTTACGACCTGACAGTATCTGCAGCCACTGATGCTGCTGGGCTTGTTTTGTGGTCCTGCTCAAACGGGACAAAGCTGCAGAAATGATCCAGCAGCCCAACAGTATATTAGATCATCTGCTCTGTTTTGTACCCTCAGTCATCTTATAGTTTAATTATTTAATTTATCTGTGCTGTCATACGATACTTCTTTACTTTAATCTTTTTTTTTTATCTTTGGTTCTGTCTGATCTGGACACATTCCTTCCTCCTGAACCTTGTGCACCTAAATGACCCTTTGCTGTTTTTGGGGGTCTCTTTTCTCCTCCACCTCGCACTCTTTGCCCCCTCCATGTGTGCTCCTTCCTGACTGGAGGTTACAGAGTGCAGTGTAGTCCCAGTAGTCCCAGTAGCAATGGAGGACAGTGACCATGAGTCTTCCTCTTCATCAGAGGAGCGGGACTCCTGCCCGTCCTCTCCTAATCACAGCATGAACCATAACGCTGCTCAGGTACAGCTGATGCTCCTCCACATCCACTCCGTCCTCCTGGTTTATTTTTTTGTTGTTTTTCACTTTCCTCCTCATCCTATGCTGTGCCTCCTCCGCCCCCCCCCCCTCTGGTTTTGGCGTTTTAGCATTCGGGACATTCAGACGACTCTGAAGTGGAGAACATAATGCTCGACCCCCCTCATCACGAAGGGCACAACCATCAGCATGGTGATGCAGACAGAGAGACCGAGGGCCCCGACCGCCCCCTCACCCCGTCTCACCTGCGGCCCCCTGAGGCGGGTCGGGCCCAGGCAGACTCAGGTTCAGACAGCGGCGTTCCACAGAGCAGAAGTGTGGAGTTTGAGCTGCCGTCCCCTGTCAGTCCGTCCAGGCCGAGGAGCCCCTGGGCTCTGTTTGACCCTTACAACAACAACGAGGTAAAACTAGTGGAAAAGACCCAGAGAGGAGAATACGGCTGCTCTTCATACAGCCAGGTCACTGCGGATGGAAAAATATATATTTTTTTCTGAATTGAGGAACATCGTTTCTTTTTTTTAATCTTGTTTTGCTGAATTGATCTTGAATCAAATCTTTGTGGGATTTAAATCATTTGAAATGTTTTTTTAATGTAATCCTTAAAGAAAACGCATGACTTGATGGGCTGTATCTGTGTTTGCTTGTAGGACCAGGATAAGGAATACGTGGGCTTTGCAACGCTACCGAACCAGGTTCATCGTAAATCTGTCAAGAAAGGATTTGACTTCACGCTCATGGTGGCAGGTAAGTCCTTGCTTGTACATTTCTGGACATTTGATCCTAAGCCTACTTTTTTCAGCAAAGACAGAGCTAATCACAGGGTTTGAAGCCTCGCTGGTTCTCCTCTTTGTTGTTCTTTGTTTGAAGGTGAGTCTGGCCTGGGAAAGTCCACCCTGGTCAACAGCCTGTTTCTCACAGATCTCTACAAAGATAGGAAGCTGCTCAACGCTGAAGGTGAGGGAAACACCTTCAACTGCTTGAGTTTGGTTGTGGTGTTTTGTTTTTTTTTTAAACCTGTTTGTGTTTTTCCAGAGAGAATCACACAAACAGTTGAAATCACCAAACACACTGTGGATATAGAGGAGAAAGGGGTGAAGCTTAAACTCACCATCGTAGACACCCCTGGATTTGGTGACGCTGTAAACAACACTGAATGGTACATTTTAAACATCTTCAGGACGTAAATCACCCTCAGGCTAAATGAAAGCTGCAGTGTTCCTCTGCTGTGGGCATCGAGTCACGCGCTGCAGCTGAACTGTGTGGGGTCTGCGTCCCCCGAGAGGCTGAACGTCCTTGTGTGTTTGTGTTGCAGCTGGAAGTCAGTGGCCGACTACATCGACCAGCAGTTTGAGCAGTACTTCAGGGACGAGAGCGGCCTCAACCGCAAGAACATCCAGGACAACCGCGTGCACTGCTGCCTCTATTTCATTTCACCTTTTGGTCACGGGTACGAGCAAACTGCAGCTTCCGTTATCTTTTATACAAGCACTGAGATGTTACTCCGCTGCAGTGCATTCTTATATAAAGAAAAGTTCATGAAGCAATAAATAAAACCTTGCACAGTGTTTATCATAACTGTCACTAACATGGATTTAACAGTTTGTCCTTGGAGTGAACTGAGTTGTCGATGCAGCAGTTCTCAGTCTGTAGATCCAGTGCACTTTACACTAATCAGCTGTTGCTGATAAAGTACTTTAAATGATTTGTGCATGTGCTCTGTTCCAATTCTCTGTTCTGCTCACGGAGCAAATTCAGCCGTAGTGATCCTGCAGAGCTGGTGAAGAAACTGCTCTCTCTGTTGGTCACCCTCTGCCATCACACATCAGATACAGTCAGGTCACTGTTAGCTTTAAATCTTCATGAAATGAAATCCTCAGGATGCCTTCGAACATTTACAGATCAGCTTAGTTGTTTATTTATCAGGCCATATATGACACATTTATTCACTGCTGATGGATGAATTCACGTTTCAGTAATATTGCACTGAGTCACTCCATGTCTGTTAACTTTATTCAAATCTTTTAAAGCTCATTACACGTGGTGCATGTTACGGTTCCTCACATAATTATCTAAATACAGTAGTCCGTTGCCAGTTCGTGGTTTGTTTTTTTGCGGAATCGCTCTATTGCAGTTTTTCAAAATAAGACTGGCCATGACATAAAATTGTCTGATTGATGGATGAGCCGCACGATCAGCACAGAATTTTTATTAAAAAATAAAAAATTACTTGGCACCTCCTGCACCTTTGTGCAGCCAACACTGCAGGACAAGCTTCCTCCTGCAGAGCAGAGAAGTGGGCATGGCCAAGAAGTCTTGCAGGTGGCTGGCAGAGCGAGGGAACTCATGACCTTCTGTGCTCTTTTAAAGCATTTGCAGTCTAGAAAAATTGTTTAGAATATTGCAAGACTGTGGGAAGGGTTTAAAATACTTATATATACT
>JAVCKU010000071.1:13847424-13857841 GCA_032273985.1 Hypsolebias coamazonicus
GAGCCACAGAGGTAACCAAGATAAAATAATATAAAATGCTGAGCTGAAAAGCATGGCAGAATTTTAAAATCTGCTTCAAGGCCCAACGGCTCCAGAGGGATGGACGGCTGATGGAGGGGTGTCACGGCGGAGCTGTTAACGCTTTAAGTGGAAGATAAATGAATAAATGAGGCGGGATGTTGCCGGGGGGTGGTGGAGGGTTTGAGAGGGGCTGAGAAGGGGACAGTGCCAAAAGAGAGGAGAGGGATCCCTGCTGTGTGAGTGTAGCCAAGTAGGAAATGTACAAGTGTCTGTTATTGTCTCATGAATAAAAGATGTATAACAAACAGCTCAGCAGAGTATTGGCATTGTGCAGCGAGGCGGCGGAAAGATGCTGCGGCAATGATCCGGTCCAGGGGAAAAACAATGGAGTTTATTTATGAAATATAGATGATACGAAGAGATGTGTTGGAGTAATCCAGGATAAATCAATACAATAGATGGAGGGCTGGAGGACAAGATCGTACAGATCAGAAATATTTAACAGAATGACCAAAAAGCTTTGTGTGGCAGAGATGCCCCTCAGCTAGCACTAAAGAAAAAAGACCACATGTTCCTCTTCATTTTGCATTTTGGGTCTCAGGAGGTGAAGCTCATTTAGGGTAGAATATAAAAATAAATACTACAGGCTAACATCAAAACCTTTACTATGAGTTTTGATTTCCTTGTAATACCCATGGACATCAAAGAGGAAGCTCCAAAATGTTTACAAGTTATATGAAGCCATACTGTACAAACAAAAAAATGTGAAAATGTCAGCTTTATTTTAAACATCATAAAGAAAGGCACCGGGAGGAGACCCAGAGGAAGACCCAGGACACGCTGGAGGGACTATGTTTCTCGGCTGGCCTGGGAACGCCTTGGGATTCCCCTGGAGGAACTGGTCCAAGTGGCTGGGGAGAGAGAAGTCTGGGCCTCCCTACTGCTACCCCCATGACCCAACCCTAGATAGGCTGAAGAAGATGGATGGATGGATCATAAAGAAAAATATTAGCATACTCAAGAATTATCCATGCAGAGTAATCGCCGTGTGGTTTGTGCAAGCAGGGGAAAACAAAGACTCCTGAAAGGCACATTTGGTGCAAATAAGTGAAAGTTGTAGTTGACTGGCTCAAGGATCCATCCACAGGACACTCAGTCCAGTTTAATATTAACACCTCTATCTTCTACCTGGTTTAAAATCTGACATGACAGCTCATCTGGAAGCAACGCTATGAGTTATTTTCAGCTTTTAGATGATAGAAGTTATAAAATGATGGTGACCGTTTAAAAGTTAAACAGAAAAATACTGATTAATGTCCGTTCATCTATTTTCTTCTATATCATCAGAGAAAACTAAAATGACTTTAAAGAATTTGTCATGTAGATTAAAGTTATTGGCTGATGTAAAAAGAAGAAAAGCCGTGACTTTACTTTGATACGCTTTATGTGATGTGTGCTTTGTCATTGTTGCATGATGGGAAATCGAACCTGCGACTCTCCAGTCACAAGTCGGCTGCACTGCCGCTGCTCCACAGCCGTCCTTAAACGCCAAGCCATGACAGATGTAGAATAGATATATCATGATAGATGTCAAAATATGAGATTTGTCAATCTTTTAAAAGTTACATGGTTCTAAGAATTATTAATTTTCTAAATCATTAAATGATTGGGGGTTACCACTCAAACCCTGCACCGCTCCGTCTCCTCCCACAAAGTTACTCTACTTCTGTCAGCTCTCATCCTTACAGCTTTTAGTCACAGTTTCTTTCCAGAGAACTTCCACCTTTGTCTTTCAACTCAGCGTCTTTGATTTCATTGTTTTCCCTCCGACTCTCTTCACATCAGATTATTTTACTGATTCAATGTGTTTTGCAACAAGAATGTCCCAAGTGTCCTCCTTGATGTTGGAATGTAAAAACAACTCATAACTGTAGCAACAAAACACGACTGCTTATTTCACTCATTTATTACAAATTAGTGAATGATGCATGTTTAGTAGGCATTTTTTTTTTAATCAGAAGATTCACATTAAAACAAAAAAAATCTAATAAAAGCAAAACTCAAACAAATGTTTTGACAGAAACTATGACTTAACCTGTGAAATGACTTTCTGCAGCTGTATTTAGAAAGTTGAATTTGTGAACGAGATGTTTTAAAATCCCATAAAAAGCAGCTGACATGCCACAATCAGGTAAAGCACAAGGTTAAAAAAGTTAATCTGCAGACGGAGGTTTGCTTAGAAACAAAAAAAAGTGTGTCCAAGCATCACCTCTGCCCTCCAGCAGGACTGACCTTTATTGTTGCATCCTCAGAGGCCGACACCATGACGCTGAAGACCGGGTGGAAGATGACGCGGGTGATCGGACTGCGGTGGCCGCTCAGAGCGTACCTTTCTGGCGGGCGAGGGATCCACTCTTTGGGGTCGCGCTTTTGACTTACGGGACCACCCAGGGTGATTTCGTCTTTAGCTTCATTCAGTTTAGATTCCAGTTCCATCACCTGTCCAGATTGACATGCTACAAGTTAGGCATCTGTTGTCAAACACAAATACATCGAGATAATTCAAGCACATCACCCACTGGGTTTTAGGATAAGTTACTACTACTACATAATAATAATAATAATAATAATGTGTATGTATTGTCATCATTGCACAACAAATTTAAGCTCAATATCTGTGAAACTAACTGAGTTGTATGAACATTAGTGCTCTTCCTCCTGCAGGCAATAATTACACAAGGACAGAGAAGCTAAATGTTCATGAAACGAACTTTTATGATCGTTATCGCTGCACATTTTAACAGCTGGGTCTATGACTTTTCAGTGTTTATGTCACAAGACTGTAACCCCCACGAGCATTTTGGTTAAGAAAAACACTCCACAGACCTTCTTTTGTAACCTGATAACCGAGGTCCATTTTTTTTCCAAAAGACCAGCGTACTTCTTATCCAGTTCTTCATTCTGTGGAGAAACAACAGGCTATCAGACAAAGAAAGCCAATCAAAGTCACAGGCTCAGTGTAATCAGTGGGGGCTGAGGAATGGGGAGGGCGGCATGCTGAGGTCTGCAGCTATAGTAAGAAAGAACATGGACTTATTTACACACCACACACATGCAAAGGCTGGCTGCCAACCTAATGTACAACACACACACACACACAGGACACATGCATACTTTACACACAAACACACGCACACTAGTCCTAATCCTTCTCACACGAGCTAATCTCTTGCAGAAAGCCTTAGGCAGCTTACTGCCACAGACGGTACAGAGCAGGCAGCAGAAGTGGAAGTTAACTTGTGGCCTTCCTGGCAGACACCAGTCTGATTCCTCCTGCAGGTTAATGCCACCATGTTTTACATAAGGGAGGTGGCGCAGACACGAGCTTTCTTACTGCCAAGATTTTTATTTATAGTTTAATGATATGCCCATCAAGTTTTTAAACCCTAAATTTATTTACTCAATTGCCTCATCACTCGTGGTTCAGGTTACTGTTGTTGCAGGCAAAGAAAATGCAAAGTTGATTATGCTAATATTTTTTGCCAAGTTGATTCAGTTATTATCAGCTGACACATTTTTTTTCTGCTCAACGTGAGGTAACAAACAAATTAAAGGTGTATCTGACTGGGCTGTGGCTGTTGGAGACTCAGAATTGTGTGAAAACAGACCAAGCGGCTACTGAGCTGTGCAAGGCCATTGTGTGACCATTTTCTAAAAATTAGTCTATTTTTGTGAGCACACAGCTCGCAAAATTGTTCTGTATGCCGTACCTGTTATTTCCTAGCCCATTTCAACCCACATCATACTCATTTTGGTCCTCTTAGCACACACCACGGCAGCTGCCTCCACATTTAAGAGTTAATCTACTGGAGTGCACCTTTCACATGTAAAATAAACAGATTTCAACCATTACTTTAAATAATTATTATACATCATAGGCATAGTTAGACCTGGACATTCAGGGCTGTAACCTCTGATGTTTTTGTCAGTAGGAGAGCTCCCATGAAAATGTCAAATTTCTTCCAATGTGGAAGTCGGCAGAAAGAGACGAAAAAATATTTTGAGTCTCGCTTTATTCTCCATGTCTTCCAACATCAAACTCAGAAAAACAAACTCTGAACTTTTCAGAAACTAAATTGAAACAAGTTTGAGATGCACTCTACAGCTCTGGGATTATTTTGAACATGCTCAAAACTCGAGCAACAAGACTGCGAGACCCTTCGACTCAAGTGAGAACATTGAGAAACCCTGCATGACATGAATAAACCAGAAAGACAGTTGTAGACTCTCTCTTGCAAATACAATTCAATTGCCAGCCTTCACAGCCCAGTGAAATACATACTACCTTAAATACAATTAAACATATTCCAAGAAGGGCTTCAAAACACTACACCGAAAATATGGACCATCTTCTATTTTAAGCAACTTAAACTTACAGTAGCTTTTGTACATGGTTTTAATAACATTTTTGCAAACAGTTTGGTGCCTTCAGGGCATTACTGACTATCAAAGCATTAAAACCCCACATTGACAGATACGGTTTTCAGTGAGTGAGTACGAGTGTAGTGTTCCCATTTCACAGCTACACCCTCAGCCACTGCTGGAAACAAAGCAGACATCCTCGAGCTGTGGAGAGAGTCCAGCAACACCAGTGGCATTTATCACACTTCTTAATGGCAATATGTGATTCCTTAGACTATTGTGAAGTGTTAAAAATATGTATAATATATATATATATTGAATGAGAACAGGAAACCCAGTTTGTACAAGTCTGCTGTCATCTAATCTGCCATCTGCCTGATCGCCAGCGCACACAAAGACACAAAGATGCACATAAAACCACAAATGCCAGACTTTGAGCAGTCTGCCAGCCTATTGGCAATGAAAAAATGAACATGTGTGTGCTTGTCTGTGCATGCAGGTATGTTCATTAACTTTCCTGAACGGATAGATAAATAAATAAAGCAGGACTATTAAATTGTTCTTCTAGTCTAGAGAGGCACTTGAAACTGCTGCTTGAAGAGCCTTAAAGAGCAAAGGTGAAGAGCTTTTAATTCGCACAGAGAATCCAACTGCACGCTGTAACAATGAGGCTTCAGGAGAAAATGAGCTAAAAATGCTCCTGCTTGTTTGGCATGATTCTAACAAAGTGTGTGTGTGGCAGAGCATTAAAGCTAGGTGCACTGATCCCCCTGTGCCATTCATCTATTATTCAGCCTGCTTCCAAAGGGCTGCCACACGGAGAACGACTGGAAGAGGAACGGATGAAGACACAGCAGTAGGGTGTCACATGAACACAAGATAAAAAGCAAAGGTGATCTAGAAGGCTGAGAAAGAGTTGGGCCTACGATGAAAAGAAGTCAAAAGACTCCAGTAAAGCATCAGTCTTGGGGAAAACTAATCAAATTTAGCAATAAAGCACGGTCCTATTAGGAAAAATATGAGCAATATGGACTACATTTTATCAATTAGGATTAAAAACAGATAAGAGAAAGTAATATTTAACAGAGCAAACTTTAAAATGCATACATGAATACATTGTGAATTACCGGTATGTATAAAGTAAAAGTATTGTATAACAGCTGCAATAAACTTGTTTTGATAATCAGATATGTCAAAAATACATTAATTTCAGGTGAATTAAAAAAAAATCTCAATTAGTAAACCCACGCAGCATGCCCTCCTAACCAGACAGCACCATAATTGAGTGCAGGTGCTCCTGGTCACACTTGAGAACATGCTGACTAAAAGGAGATAAACTGGTAATCAAGACATTCTGTTTTAGAAACTGGTGTGATTGGTTGAGCGGATGTGTGTGTGTGTGTGTGTACGTTCTTAATCTACTCACATTATCTAATTCAGCTTCCTTCTTGAATGTGGAATATGCTTCTTCATATCCATTCGAACGTAGATAATCTGCTATTGCTCGATTTCTGAAAGAAACAAAGAGGAGCCATAATTACTACTTCTGATTAGCAGACAAGATAGGGGTTAAACTTCCACGAGACGCCACACACACACACGGAGACATATTCAAAGCTCTGAAACAAAAAGCAGAAAATGAGCACGTTTTGGAAAGGTGTAAGACAAAGATGTAAATTTAACGTGCTTCTTACAGCGTTATCACAACATATAAAACAAATGCTTTGCATGAATAAATTCAGGTTTTCAGTTTTTTTTTGTTTCAGTTTGCAGTTTCAAATTCAGTCTGTAACAGTGGCATAGGACAGTCTCCTGCTTTTAATCCAAAAACAGACTTTTCCTCTCATGCAACACAAACAGAAAGCACATCTGTCCAGCTTCTAATGAGTTTCTATTGCTGTGGGCAAATAATGGGATTGGACAACTCCCCATGGTGTGGACAATGGGGAAAATGAGAACCAGTGTACATCTAACTACACCATCTTACATTGTGAAAGAAAAACTGAATAAATTCAGAACCCAGAAAGGTTCTGACCACTGATCCTGCAGCCCATCTCATTTTCAGGCTAGGGTTTACAAACACACAGAAGCCCCCTGACTCTTTAGAAAGCGAACATATAGGTGGTGGAAACAGCAGACGTGTGTAACAATCCTATTATTTCAAATATGTGAAGATAGATGGACAGATAGCACACAGACAATAGACTTGCCAGGCAGAGCTGGAAGCCAGGAAAAAGGAAGCTGTCCTCGTGCTTCATTTTCTTCTCCTCCTGAGCCTCCATTGATGTGCGTACACACACACATGCACGCACGCACAGAAGACTGGTTTATGACTGCAGATTCAGCAGCAGTTCAGAAGAGTTATTAACGAGGTTCAAGTCACTTAAGCTCAACAGTTCAGGCTCTTGTTCTCCATCTAATTAGCTTCTCACGAGAGTGCAGAAAAGTGAATTATTTATTGTGATTCCTCCCCCCACCCAACCAAGATGTCTGACTTCTTGCAGGTAGAATAAGGTGAAAGACTTTAACTACATATTAGGGACTCAAAGTAGTCTTAAATGTTTACTTTTTTTAATCTAAACCACACAATCCCACAATATATTTTCTTCTTTTTTTTTTTTTTTTTTTTTTTTTTTTTTTTTTTTTTTTAAAAAATTTAATAATTTAAACAGGAAGTAATACATTTTGTCACAATGTTTCTGTTTTTGAGGGTCAATTTCTGATGACCTGATGCATGCTCAATAATCCAGGTAGGATGACAAAACCTGAAATTTAAAATGTTTAAAAGGCATGACATAAAGTAAAGATTTTACAAAGTTGTGTTAAGTTTCACTGAATTATGAACCTGAATCAAATCTTGTTTTCTACTTGTGACATTGCAGCCTATATCTGAAACCTTTACACATTAATCATGCAGGAAAACAGACTAACAACAACTTAAGTAATACTTTTATATATTCCCTACTCTGTATTTTAATAGAAAATGTGTGCAAATTGTGAGATTTCCCATACTGTATTTTATTTCCATCTAAGATTCATCTTATATCTCCTTAGCCCTCCTTTGTTCTTGCACACCATTAATGCCAGAAGTTGCCAGACGATCTGTCAGGCAGGCAATGCTTTGAGGTGCCAATATGAAAAGGGTGGGGGGAGAACAAGCTGTCAGCTCAGTCTTTGCCCTCGTGCCATCTCGGTCAGTGTTGAGCTGTGAAACCCCCTTTTTCTTCAGAGCACCTGAATCCTCGTGACAACATAAGCTGACCTTATTACAGCTCAAGGTTAGCAGGAGGTTATCTACTCGTCTGACAGCCTGCTGCAAGTCTAGAGAAACTGCAGCGAGGGGGCCAAGGAGCACTAGCATGCCTGAGACAAGAACTAAACAGAAAGGAGGCACAGAGGAAGATGTGGAGTAGTGTGTAAAACTAACCACTTCCACCTCTACAAACAAAAATCAGGGTACAGAATATTAAAAAGATCAGCTTCATGCTACTAAGTCACTTTTAAAGCAAACGTTAAGACCAGTTTCACTGTATCGGGGTAAAGATATATAGGTGAACCATGCAGCCTTATTCACACAACTGTCATTTGCAGAAGCCACACAACAAAACAGGTGAACAGAATCCAAGTAACAATTAATTCACACCCACCCACACAGCTAAAAAAGCAGTGCACAATAAAATAATTGCAGTGCAGACCCAGACACGCAGAACCAACCACTCCCTGAGCCCATTGTTGAGTCTGAATGAGCCAGACAGATACAACATACATCAACGTGCAGTTTTTAACAGGCAGACTCCTCAGTGACAGTGGAGAAAACAAGAAACAGAAAAAAGAAAGGAGGGAGAGGTGTATTGATGGCAACGTGAGGAGAGCAAAGCAACGGGTTTCCATGGTTACGAGGAGCCCACAGCTAGATGACTTGATGGAGAGATAAAGAAAGAGCGCAGGGAATAGATGTGGATGAGGAGGGTCAATACGAAGGAAACAAAAAATCATAGCCACAAAAACAACTGCACATTTTCACCACTTCAGAAAAAGCAAAGAGCTTTCCTTCATCCATGATAATCTGCAAGTTGCAACATCTGTTGAAAGTGAAAGTAATCTCATCTCTACAGGTAAATCCTGGGGCTGACATTATAATGCAGCTGAATATTAGCAAGAATATTAGACGCAGACACAAGTATGAGGCAGAAAGCATGACCTCATCATTCTCAGGAAGGAGGTGAGTCAGATATACAGCATGGCCAGCAGCACGAGCAGTGGGCAGCATGTAGGCTGCAGGCGGGGAGCAATTCGGGATTAGGTGTCCTCCTGAGACACCACGAGATGTGCAATGAAAAGGGATTGAACCCAGGACCTTCGGGTCCCGAGTTGGCTGCCCTGCCCCTACACCCTCTCAGCCCATCCTACAGCTCAGAAGCAAATGACACAATGTCCTCCGACTGACAGAGCTCACAACGTGGTGCAAAACATTTTAAGAAACTACAAGCCTAGCACTCCTTGACTGCCACTTGTATGCCAGTGTTTTAAACCAACATGTTATGATGAGAAATGACAGTTGCAGCTGTTTTGAAAATAACGTCGTGCAACATAATATCTGTAGTTTCATTATATATTTTGTTAACAGACAAACAGCGCCAAAAGTTGACGCCTAAGTTTTACTCAAAGCTCTTGCGCGATGAGTAACAACCACAGCAACAAACACAACAAACTTTAGCTCAGTATCTGTAAAATTTACAGAATTAAAGCCATTTTCTGGTTTGTAAAGTTAGTTGACTGAGCAGCCATCTTGAATTAGTTTGGTTCCAAAGGTTAATCGGCTGTAGAGGTGCATCCAGTGATTCCTTCCTAAAAGTTTCATTAAAATCTATGCAGTAGTTCACAAGATACTGTATCTTTCTAACAAAGTAGTCTCCAAAAATTAATACCAAAGTTTTAAAGAACAGCCATGTCTGATCTGTTAGCTCTCAGAATATGTATTTAGCATGACTCTCAGCTACTACCACAGCAAAATTTAGCTCAACAGCTGTAAAATGGACTGAATTAGTCATTTCGGTGTTTGTAATGTTGGATTCGCTGAGGCAGCCATTAAAATGTTAAGCAGTTGTAGCTTTACCCCCAATGACTGCTTTCTGAGAATTTCATCGAAATCTGTCGACTGGTTCATAATATTTTGTTAACAGACACATTCATTCACTCACACACACACACACAAACACATTATTTCAACCTTTGGCAGCAATAAAAACGGTGCCCTGGCAAATTTTACAGCTCCTCCTGGAAGGGCAAACATTTATCATTGTACTTCAATTTACTTTAATATTTACTTTAGGAAGTACAGCATTAGGAAAAACCACTAGAAGTTGACTCATTTGTGCAGTAGTTCATATTTCATTGCCAACAAACAGCAAATTATGTTAACAAAAAGCCTCTTCTGAAAAGAACCAGCTAAATCAGCAAATTAAAGTATTACAGAAAATACTGTGAATGAATTGCATCACATTCCAAGTGAAACCGAACCTGTGCCTGTTGAGATGGCTCATGCATGTTTCATGGTAAGTAGCTCAACTCTCCGTGCTTTGAGTCGTCCCCTGGCACAAATAAAACTCCCTTTTCTATGGATTACTTCATTAGTGTATATGAGCTGATGTTTTTCAATGAGCACAAACCTCTGCTGTAAATCAGGCGACTAAAACTGCTTCTCAGTGAAGGACAAAGAGATTTTCAACCATTTTTGAGAATGATCCCTTAAAAAATAAATCTAAATTTTATATTGTAATCCTTTCTGAGTATATATTGTGTTGTAGCTTGAAAAACATGAGTGGCAGTCTTTTATTTTAAAACTGTTTCACAGAATAACTGATGAGACTAAAGTAAATTAAACCATGCTGATTTTGAACTACAGGCTGTCCTCGAGTTCCGGCGGTCGCGAGTTACGGCGTTTCGGATTTACGAACGGCACCTGAACGCACCA
>JAVCKU010000071.1:13976284-13991462 GCA_032273985.1 Hypsolebias coamazonicus
ATGAGTCTGAACACAAAACTAACATCATGAGTCTAAACACAAAACTAACTTCATGAATCTAAACACAAAACTAACTTTATGAGTCTGAACACAAAACTAACATCATGAGTCTAAACACAAAAGTAACTTCATGAATCTAAACACAAAACTAACTTCATGAGTCTAAACACAAAACTAACTTTATGAGTCTGAACACAAAACTAACATCATGAGTCTAAACACAAAACTAACTTCATGAATCTAAACACAAAACTAACTTCATGAGTCTAAACACAAAACTAACTTTATGAGTCTAAACACAAAACTAACTTTATGAGTCTAAACACAAAACTAACGTCATGTCTGAACACAAAACTAACTTTATGAGTCTAAACACTTTGTGTGGAATTGAATCAACATGTTGGGATGTTATTTCGTGAGCATTTGACGCCTGATTTCCACACTGTCTCACAGTGTCTCACCATGACCCAGAGCTGACTTTTAACCACAGTTTCATCGAGCCTCCCTCCTCTGGTTGGGTCATTGAGGGCTCGTCGTTTGACAGTGATGAAGAGGAGGGAGAGGCTCTCTACTGCGTGCCTCCAAGAGAAGGTAGGGACAGAAACTGCTCATGAGCCAAAAATATTATAGGTAAATATTTGCTAACCCTGCTCAACTTCTCCTCTCAGACATTCTGGAAGTGGCCAGAGGCGAGTTCCAGGAGATGAGCTCCAAGTGTAACATGTTCTTGGACCCGTCGGGCTTCAGCAGCGAGGACATCACCTCACCCTTCAACATCCCTCGAACCTCCAGCATCGCCAAGTCCAAGCGTCCATCTGTCTCGTTTGCAGAAGGCACCCGCTTCAGCCCCAAAGAGAGGCGAGGCTCCGGTCAGGACGTTGGAGCTCCAGTGCGCAGCAAGGCTAAGTCCCCCTGGGGGGTTTTGATGCTATCAGCCCTCCAAAGCCAAGGAGGTGCAGTAAGAAATGGGGAGGTGGCCAGAGCTGAGGGTGAGGAGGAGGAGGCAGAGGAAGATGGGACATATGATCAAGTGGCAGATAATATGGAGTCAAGATGTGAGGAAGAGGCCGAGGTTGTAGACCGATCCCAATCTCAGGAGGCCTTACAGGTTCCTAGGTTGTCGGGACGAAGAAGGACTATGTCCAACACTGCTTCTCATAAAGGAACCTCTGATGGGGAGGTGGGGGCACCACGTAAAGTCACCACAGTGTACGTGACAGTGGGTAAGGCAGGTCGGCCCCTAACAAAGACTGACTCTAGCTCTGAAGGTCCGGTTCAGGCCATGCTGCGCAGACTAGGCAGCCTGCAGAGACAAAGGGAGCAGGACCCTGGTAAGTCAAGGTCAAAGGCAGCTGAAGGCATCACCAAACCCCCCAGGAGGAAGCTGGGAGCTCGAGCCGCCGTGTGGGAGCAGGGAGGGCCGTCTGACGTGTGTAAGCCAATCAGGAAGCGCGCTTCCCACAATCCCTCTGACACGTCTGGTCCTGATGAAGCTGTACATCCAGAGGAGAACCCTTCGAAACAACCACTGTCATCGGTTTTAAAAAGCAGACCAGAGGTGGCTGCAGCTGACTCAGGATCAGGTCTGAGGGCCGAAGGAGGCACAGGTCAGGGGGATGATGCAGGTTCAGGACAAACTGAGAGCAGCTACCAAACAGTGGGAGCTGCAGGAGACGTCATCACCAACGAGGGAGTGGTGGTGAACATGAATGATGAACCCTGCTATGAAAATGTCCTAATTAAATGATCAAGAACATCTGTCAGCAGGTCTGACACAAAAACAAGTAACTTTTTACACTTTACAGACCAACAGAAAACAGCAACTCTGACTAAAATACAGCTTTTAGAATCATGGTGCTTTTGTAATAAAATAAAAATACAAAAAACTACAGCTGTAAGGTGTATTGTACAGAATAACACAACTGATTACAGTGTTTGTATTTACTTCAGTAATACAACTAAAACTCTGTTGGGTGTTTCTGCATCTGTATAGATTAATGTTGTTATATTTTCAACTGGAACTGAGGAAAGTGGACTTTGTTCTTAAACTATAACCCTTCTAACAGTTCTTTTAGCATAAAAACAGCTTTCAAAGCGCTGCTGATGATAACACTCACTTAAAAAAAACTTTCATCAAAACCTTCATATTTTAATACTCGCTGTATAACATAATGTCAAAAATTGAGAAATAAAAAGTGGAAACAAACTTAAAAAAAAAAAAAAAAAAAACTTAGGCCATAACTTGTTTTATCATATTCATCAGATTTGACTTTCAGACCTCTGAGAGCGTTGCTTTTCTAAACTGAGTGTGTTTTCGGAGCATTTGCTGATAAAGTTGGTCAGCTGATAGCACATTAGATACCTTCTGGTTAAACTTTGGCCGTGTGGACTGATTGCTGATGTTTGCTGAAGCTGTTGAGCAACAAGTTATGACTTAGGCTGAACATGTTTTTGCATCTTTTTTACAGTTACAGTTTAAAAAAGGATTCCTTCTTTACACAGTATTGTAGCCACACACATAAAAAGAACAGATAAACTATAAAATCTACTTCTTCTCTGCTCCGGCTGTCTTTGAACAGCCGAGCCAGTACTTGGCGATGGATCTGGGGTACGGAGGCACAGCAGGATCAACTCTCTTTGTCCTCAGGTCCACTCTGTAGTATTTATCTAGAAGACGCAAACAAAGCAGACATTTAGTTATGTGCTAGCGTTACCAGTTTCTCTTACTTTCACCATTGCTCAAAAATCAGTTTTAGACGACTTGACATGAGATGGGAAGCTGACTGGATATTTTTAAAATGCTGGCGAGCAGGGAGGCAGATTCAGGATCAGAACTTATATTTTGTACTTGAGATGAGGCAAGAACAGGAATGAACAGAAACCAGACGGAGGATCTAACAATGAATTGTGGGTAACAAGGAGTTTATATGCTCGTCAGGGTGATGAGTAGACAGGTGTGCTGATTACTAATGAGAGTCAGGTGGTATAAAGAGGTGGAGCCACAAACGTGGAGGCTTCGGCCAGAACAGATCATAAACACAGCTGAATAAACAAAACATAACGTGACAGGAGTTTCATGTTTGGCAGCAAGGGGAACATGAAGAGGAACTGCTGTGATTTTAGATGTTTTCATCTTCCTCGTGTTGATAAATAGGAAACACATGAAACAAGTTACTGTAATCCGTTATTTGTGATCAGACGGACGGCTCAAAGCTGATTACATCAGTTCGAGTTGGGCCTCTGCGTTCTCACTTTTTTCAAGGAGTTTGTCTAAAAATCTGATGTTTTGGATCTGGATCTATGGATCATTATAGATGTCAACTCACCCAGAACTGACTTGTGGTTTTACGCTAATCTTTATTTTTACAGTTTTATGTCTTACATCTGCATGGCTAATTACTAGTGTTCCAACTGATCACTGGTTTTGACAATGCTAAACATTTTGTTCTTCATCAAACAAAACTGTCCAACATCACATGCTTTGTAAAGGAATGATTTGCTGCTTTATTTACTTTATATACCTACTTGAATTTTTAGATCCAAGCAATGCAAACGTGCTGCGTTACGCCATTCATTCAACCTTTACTTATACAGATTAGTCTCAGTGAATCACGAGGACTCATTTACAAGGGAGACCTGTTTTAGACAAAACCACAGATAAGGCACACAACAATAAACAGCCATGAAATGCACCAGTTTGAGACGGAACAAGTCTGACTGAGTGATGATGAATGCAGTCTGTAAAAGCTGGGAAACCTTAGCAACTGATTTAGCTCGACAATAAACAACTGTATTGTCAGAATAGAAATGCGAGGATGTGCCAGGAATGTTCTGACCTACATGTAGATTGTAAAGAGACTGGGTCTTAAGACTAAGCCTTGTGGCACATCATTACTGATAATTAAATAACTGGAAGACGTACCATTGTGTTGAACACTTTGCTTTCAGCCTAAGAGATCATTCAAAAACCAACTGATAATGTGATCGGAGAAACAGTCTCTGAGAGCTTTTGGCATAAGATGTCATGATCTACAGTATCAAAAGTTTTAGACAGGTCTAAATAAAGTGCAGCACAGTAGTCCTTAGCATCCATAAGACATTCTGATGTGCTGATAGATATTAGCAACTAAGCAATCAATACTTTACCTCCTTTGAAGAAGTAAACGCTCTGTATTGGCATGTCCCTTTGGAAGAACCGGTCATTTCTAGAGTTATAGTTGCCTCTGTTGTTCTGGTTGTAGCGATCCCAACGCCTGCTTTGGTCCCAGTCCTGGTCCCGCCGTCTGTCCTGGTCCCAGTCCTGGTCCCAGCGTCTGTCCCAGTCTCGACCGAGCCTCTCCTCCATTTCAATCCTCCTCTCTGCCAGTCTCAGGCCCATCTCCATCCCTCTCTCAGCAAACCCTTGACCCATGTTCATCCCCTGCTCAGCCCAGGAGGGCGACCGGTTCCACCTCCTTTGACCCCTCTGCCGTCCGTTCTGTTGGCCCCACTCTTGGTCAGGCTGGTAGTCAGACCACCTCCCTGACCTCCAGGGAGCGATGTAGATTCTACCAGCCATGGCGGCATCCACCGGAGCCTCAAGGCCTTTCCAGTCTCTGTTAATAAAGTGGTGTTTGTCTCGATGCTGCGGCACTGAAGAAGGTGAAACGGGTCAATACGCAGCTCGAGGTCATCTACAAACAAAGTCCCCAAGAGCCTAACTTACAGTCAGAGAAGAGCTCGGTGAAGAAGCGCTCATAGTTGCTATAGTATAGATCCGTGTAGCGCCTGAACAGTGTGGATGGAGACCTCTCAGACATGGCGGTGCACTCCTCATGGGAAGGTTGGTGCAAAAACTCGTAGACGTAATACTGGTCACCTGGACAGACCGGCAGCAAAACAGCTAACATCTGAGGTCATGATATTGAGCTTCTGTTCGCATGCCGTGAGCCTACCTTTGAAAAAGTACACCTTCTCTTTTCCGTGGTGACTGTGAGCCGGTAGAGCGAACGCTGCATCCACGTGATCGGGAATCTTCTCAAAACCAACGCTGATTTCTCGAGGATAGTCATCGTCCAGCACGCCGTTGTTGAACCTCCAGTACTTGTCTCCCTGACGAAAGACTTGATTCAGACAACAAACCATGAGCTCTGATGTGAAGTACTTATCTGTGCCCTCACCTGAAAGATATAAGTCTTCCCCTGGCAGTTGATGCGAGTGAACGCAGCATCGATGGGCCCCACGATGCCCCACACATCCTTTATGAGCTTTGGAGAACCAGGAAGCACTGCATTCTGGTCCAGCTCAAAGAAGTACTCCCCTGTAAACCAAGCTCGTCACAACTGAACTAGACCACCAGGGATCTGAACTGCCTGGCTAAACGCCAGAGGAGATACGACTCACCTCTGAAGGCGTAGGTGGAGCCGTTTTTCAGCTGTGTGAAGGAGTCAAAAGGCCTGCCGCTGCAGACCTCAGCGTCTGGGTCCGGGGCTGGCGTGACGGGAACTGTGGTGGTCTCAGCTGTTACAGGAGTTTGAAGAGCTTCGGTTGCAGCAGAGGGGTCAGTTTTGGGCGGATCAGTGCGTGAAGCAGGTGTGACTCTGGGATTCATCAGCCGTGGGGGTTTGGTCATGTGCAGGATGGTTTCTGGAGGTGGATCCAGTCTGCGGTTGAAGTCTGGGACAGGATGCTGCGTGACGCCTGAAGGTCCAGATGGAGTGGCGTCTTCAGACAAGTCGTCGTCATCCTCCGCCAACACAAACGTGTCTCCACGAGCTGAAGGGAGGAACAAGCACATATTTCTGACCAAATCAAGTGGAGAGCGTCACCACAGGACTGAAGATGTGGAACAAACGAGCAGCGAGGTTTCTTACTCGTCCTCCCACAGACGGCCTCGTGGTCTGAGCAGCAGCTTTTGTAATATTTGCACATGGAGTCGCACTGACACGTCCTCTGAGAGTCGAAGCCATTCTCACAACGGCCCAGACAGGACTCTAAAGACAAGAACGGACGTTACAGCTCCCACAATATCACTGTTTTCATTTCAGCTCCTCGTTTCCCGTTTGACTCAATGAATCACAGCATTTTCATTAAGTTCCAACTGTTCAGTTAAATCCAACAAAGTTCAGTCAGGTCATCTGGACAGTTTCCTTTTGGTTGTTGAGAAACCATTTTGCTGGTGATATGGTTTCTGGAGCCCTCGCTCTCCCCATAGCCAAAGTGGTTCAAAACATCAAAGTTCATGCACATTAATCCAGGTAAACAATCCAACAAAGTTCAGTCAGGTCATCTGGGCGTTTTCTTTTCTTGTTGAGACGTTTCTTCTTTCATCCAAAGGACTTCATCCGTTCGAGGAGCCACAACAAATTCAGTGCCACAAGCAGAACACTCACATAGTGGACCAACCGGTTTGCTGGTGATCAGATGGTTTCTGGGGTCCGCCCTCTCCTCCGTCGACGCCTCCTAGGCAACCATAGCCAAAGTGGTTCAAACCATTTGTTTGAACATTAATTGTTGTGGCTCCTTGGACTGATGAAGGATGAAATATCTCAACAACAAATAAAAAAAAGAAACTGTCCAGATGACCTGATTTAACTTTGTTGGATTATTTTTTTAACCTGGATTAATGAGCATGAACTTTGATGTTTAGTTAACGTTCCCATGGTTGTCCGTCGGCACTGGTTCTGGTAATCTGTCAGACTTTTCTGGATCAAATAAACACATTTAAGGCAAGGCAGTAAAAAAAAAAAAATAAAAATATGTGTTTGTTTATTTAGTGGTTTGCTTATTTTTTGTTGTAACATCTTGGTGCACATGACCAAAAAGACATTCTCTTCAGGTTTGTTCATTTCAAGAAAGCAAGCTGAGATTATATTTGTTTATTATATAAATTCAGCCCAAATTTGAGCAAATGCTAATCTCTCACAACACATTGTTATGAAATTTTAACATTTTTATAACCAGACTGAATCAATAATCTGATAAAGTGCTAGGCAATTTGAAAGTGGTCTGTTTGGGTAAATGTATAACTGCAACAAATACACAGATTAGTCCATCGTTTCGTGTACTTTAAAGTACAGACCCAGTAGCCGTCCAGGTGAAAGTATCATCTGAATCAGGTTTTGGTGGTGATACTCACCGTCTGCGGCCTCAGCGAACAGAGCGAGCAGCAGGAGGATGAACAGCCTCATGTTGTGTCTGCTGACAGACTGACGGAGTGACAACGAACCACGGGCTCTCAGTTATTGGAAACTCGAGACAGTCATCCCTCTGCTGTTTACTTTAACCTCATTTCTCAGAGAAACAGATCGATGAGACACAAAGGGTGAACCCGTCTGGAAGTCTGGTGACCACATGGTTTGTCATTTTCACTGCAGTTTCATGCCTCGTGTTGCAAGTTCTGCAGATTAATACGTCTAAAATTAAATGCAGGATTTAATCTTGTTATGCAGAGTCTTCATAAGGACAAATGGGACCAGGACAATTACTGAGCTGCTGTTAAATATTTTAAATCAGATGAAAACTCTTAGAATCTGATCATTTTTGTCACTTTGAGTTTTTAAAACAGAACCTGCAACCACAATCACGTCTTTATTGGTGAGAATTTGTGTCAATCTTTGTCCACGCTGCCTCGCAAGACGATTAGCATCTTTAAAGATACAACTTTTTTTTAACCAGAACCTGCAGTTTGTGTGATATTTGTGGACACAACTGGCATGGAGTCACAGAAATGAAGGAGAGACAAACAAAATCACTGAGGTGAAGCAAAACAAGAAGATATTGAGATAATAAATGCTGAATGTGTATAAAAAATACAAAATAAAGGAAGTGAAGAAGAAAGGTTCAGAAACCGTGATCAGTGAACTAGGTTGAGTCATGACAATACTTTTTTCTAGATGATAATTTTAATTATCATTATTATTTATTTTATAAGATAAAGCAGCTAATGAGCTCCAGGAAAGATTAAATAAATTAAAAACGTTGCATTCCGTCAATTAAAAAAAGCCCCCCATCTGTCATCTTATTTTGACAAGTGAGTTTTATCCTTTGCTGTTTTCACCTCATCTGTCAGCTCTGGATCACTCTCAGCTACTACCACCCCACGTTTCAGCTCAGTGTTTGTAAAACAGATTTAGTTGTGGCCTTTTTCGGGTCAGACATGATCGATTAGCTGTGGCAGCCATCTTAAATCAGGTTGACTCCAAATGCCAACCAGTTGTAGATGTACATTCAGTGATAACCTTCTGAGAGCATCGTTAAAAAGTGTGCACTGGTTGGTGAGGTATTTTGCTAACAGACAAGGCAGACAGCATTAAAGCTGGTCCAGATCTCAGCTGAACTCAAAATAAACAGGAAATAAATCAAACTTCCTGTGAAATCAAACAGCGGCCTGATCATCATTGGGAGCGGGTCTGATGGATCTCTATGATGGATCCTTGATGGATCACTGATGGATCTCTGAGGTTTTTCTCCTGTTTGTCCAGCAGAGGCTCTGCAGTGTTTACTTGACACAGACTCCTCTGCGCATGCTCAGACCGGGCTGAGCGAGCTTTACACAGACTCCTCTGCGCATGCTCAGACCGGGCTGAGAGCAAGGTGGAGGAAAGTGAGCGCCTCTTTTTGTTCTTTGAGCATCTTTTATTTTTTTAACAGCATCCGGTGGAAACCTACAGGAACTCCGGCTGGTCCAGACCGAGTGATGAGTTTGTATAAACATGTGTTTACCTCTGCGTGTAAACAACCAGAGCCTGTAAACAACGTCTGTTGTTGTCTCCGCTGGTAGATGCTCTTTCTTCTGCTCCTCTTGCTGCTCAGGCTCCGCCGACATCTGTCCTTCATGTTCAGCTCGGACAGACTCACTGTTCCGGATTATGTCAGCCGGCTGCAGCGGGGCAGGAGCGGCTCCGGGTCCGAGCCCAAGCCGGTGTCCCCGGGCGTGCACGCGGACGTCCAGGCCGCCCTGGACGCGTCGCTCCCCGCCCTGCGCTCCGCCATCAGGAGGCTGAGGTCGGCCAAGGAGCAGTCCGACTCGGACGAGACCCGCAGGGCCGTGGCGGAGATCTATCAGCTGGTGGAGGAGGCCTGGGTCCTACCCGCCGTGGGCCGCCGGGTGGCCGAGGAGATCTGCACCAGGATCCGGCTGGACGGGGGCCTGGAGCTGCTGCTTCAGCTGCAGCAGAGTCCTGCTGTGGAGATCATGTATGAGGCTGCAAAACTGCTGGAGCAGATCCTGATCTCTGAGAACAGGTAACTGACCCTGAACCAGAGTGTCCCTGAACCAGAGAACAGAACCAGAGAGCAGATACTGACTCTGAACTAAACAACAGACCCTGAACCAGAGAACGGTCTCTGAACCAGAGAGCAGGTACTGACTCTAAACTAGTAAACAGGTAGACCCAGTGGTGGCGCAGTGGTTAGATGGTGGGCTTGTGATCGGAAGATCACCAGTCCACCCTCATTCGCTCCACCCTGGGCCCCTGAGCAGGGCCCTTAACCCCCACCATCTGCTCCCAAAAACAGCTAGGTCTCTCTTGAAAATGAGTTATTGTGGCTCATTGAGACTACCTGGATAAATAAAGGGTAAATGAAAAGGTACTGACCCTGAACCAGAGAGCAGGTACTGACCCTGATTCAGTTCTCTGAACCAGAGAACTGAACCACAGAGCATACTGACTGAACTAAACAACAGACCCTGAACCAGAGAACTGAACCACAGAGCAGGTACTGACCCTGAACCAGAGAATAGACCCTGAATCAAATAACAATTGATCCTGAACCAGAGAGCAGGTACTGACCCTGAACTAGAGAACAGGTACTGACCCTGAACCACAGAGCAGGTACTCTCTGAACCAGAGAACAGACCCAGAGGGTCAACACAGTTTGATGATACAGATCTACAGTAGAAACAAGTTTCCACGTTTACATCGTTTAAATACTTTATGTTTGGTTCAGAAGAGGCAGAGAAGCAACACAGTCAACTTAAATTAAAACAAACGGCAAGAATTTAGACTTTTGGCTTCCTCTGTACACAACCATCTCCTTATCCACAGTAGAAGATTATTTACAATTACAACACTGTAGTGGTTTGGATGAAAAATTCTTGGAGGTTTCTGACTATCTTTTAAAGTTTTTATTTAAACTTTTGCCGCTATTTTATTTTATTTTTTTAAATATTTTCGGTCCGGACCTGGTGGAATGCCCCCTCCAGGTTGAGAATGAGTTTCTGCTTCAGTTGGAGGAGGTCAGGTATCTGGGTGACTTGGCCACGAGTGATGGTAGGATGGAGCAGGAGATGGATTGACCGACTGGGGCATTATCATCAGTGATGAGGGCGTTCTTTGGTCGGTCGTGATGAATAAAGAGTTGAGTCGAAAGGCAAAGCTCGATTTATACGTCCGTCTATGTCCCAGCCCTCATGGTCATGAAGTATGGATCATGACTGACAGAACAAGATCCTGGATACAAACAGTTAAGATGAACTTCCTACAAGGGTGGCTGGGCTCAGCCTTAGAAGTAGGGTGAGGAGCTCCGTCATCTAGGGGAACTCGTAGAGCCACTGCTCTTCTACATTGAAGGAGTCCGTTGTGATGGTCTTGCATCTGATTAGGATGCCTCTTGGACGCCTCCATTTGGAGCTTTCTGGTCGCATGCCACTGGGATGGACCCCAGGGCAGACCCAGAACTTGCTGGAGGGATTATAAGTCCTCTCTTGTCTGAAAACACCTTGGGATCCCCCAGGAGGATCTGGAGAGCCTTGCTGGGGAGAGGGATGTTTGGGTTTCTCTTTGGCCACCCAAACACAGATAGGCAGCAAATGTTGGGTGGATGTATGGACAGACAAATGTGTCATGCCCAAAACTACTATCTACAGCAGATGAACAGTATGTAAAAGTCACGTCTTTAAGAAACAAAGAAAAACCCAGGCAGGGAACCAGCAAGATGTCATCTTTCATCTACTGTATGCCAATAATTCAGCTAGTTACACTTTAGAAACTACCTTGTTGGTGCTAAAACACAATATTATGTCAAATTGAGTTATCTTTTTGATTTGTCATAGACTAAAAGCTAAAGAAATGGGAACAAACTGTGTCTTTGTGACAGGCTGCTGGTACCATACTGCCCAAATATCCAATTTACTATTTGCTTTTTGCATTATTGTCTGTTGTGTTGACACAACTCTGGTTCATCTCTTCAGCCTTTTTGTCAGAATTTACCATGTCCTGGATGACAGAGACCCTTCAACAGCATTTTTGTCAGAATGCTTCAAAGGTCAGAGTTAGGTGGCTTAACAAACAACTAAATTCTCTAACAAGTGATAATGAGATGAAAAAGCAGCCAAAGTCCACCCCCCCCCCATTCAAGGTCCTTTTAATGGTTATAAGAATGTTGGGCTACTTGGAAGCCAACTAAAGGAAAGCGGGATGACTATGAGTACAGTACTGTATCTTTTCTTCATTTCAGCCCAGCTGGTAAAATTCATGCTGCTGACTACATCATACTCTTTTTGAGTTCTGATTATTTTTGTTGACAGGGACTACGTTGCCCGTATGGGTCTAGGGGTAATCCTAAACTTAACCCGACAGCAGGATGATGCTCAACTGGCTCGCAGCGTCTCCGGCATCTTGGAGCACATGTTCAAACACACGGAGGAGACGGCTGTCCACCTGATCTCTAACGGCGCCCTGGACACCCTCCTGTTCTGGTGTCGGGGTACAGACCCCACCGTGCTCCGACACTGTGCCTTGGCGCTGGCTAACTGCGCCATGTATGGAGGCCACCGCTGCCAGAGATGGATGATCGAGAAGCAGGCAGCCGAGTGGCTCTTCCCTCTGGCCTTTTCCAAAGAGGACGAGCTCATACGCTTCCATGCCTGCCTGGCGGTGACAGTGTTGGCTGCCAATCGAGAAATTGAGAAAGAGGTGGTGAAGTCTGGAACCTTGGAGCTGGTGGAACCATTTATCGCGTCTTTGGATCCAGATGAGTTTGCCCGCTGCTTGTTGGACAGTGCAGACTGCATGCAGGGAAGAACAGCATCTGACCTGCAGCACCTCTTACCATTGTTAGATGGCACACGAGTGGAAGGGAAGTGCATTGCAGCTTTTTATCTTTGTGTTGAGGCCAGTATCAAATCCCGTCAGCGCAACACTAAGGTACAATCCCCAGTTAACTGTCAAATACCTCACATAATTAGTTTTATGGCTTTCTTGTGATAGATGTGATTTTCCTTCAAGATTTTTCAAGAGATTGGTGCCATCCAGAGCCTGAAGAGAATTGTTATGTATTCCAATAACAACACAGTCTCCGGCCTGGCCAAGCGGGCCCTACGTATGATGGGAGAAGAAGTGCCGAAACGAATCCTGTCATGTGTGCCCAACTGGAAAACCTGCGAGGTGCATACGTGGCTGCAGCAGGTTGGCTTCAATGCTTTCTGTGAGCGTTTCCAGGTGAGTGAAACCACCTAAGATTTCAGAGAGATGACCACATAGACAAAGTGTTGTCCAGTCAGTGCCGTGTCCCATTTTACAGGAGCTTCAGGTGGATGGAGATCTCCTTTTGAACATCACTGATCAGGATCTGAGCTCTGATTTAGGAATGACTGGTCTCACTTGCAAAAGGCAAGTCCCCAAAATCTTTTAAAACAAAACTGGGACGAAGCAAAGTGTCACAAATTGGCTGTTTCTTAATTGTCCAGGTTTCTAAGAGATTTACGTGTGTTGAAGACCTACGCTGACTACTCCACATGTGACCCTCATAACATGGCTGACTGGTTAGCCGAGGTGGACCCTCGCTTTCGCCAGTACACCTACAGCCTGCTCCAGGCTGGAGTGGATCGTAACATTATTCAGAGTTTGACCGAGCAGCATCTCCAGCATGACTGCCACATAGACAGTGGAGTCCACCGAGCAAAGATACTGTCTGCCATCCGCAAGCCGATAAAATCGAGCCAAACGGATGCTAAGCCAGTGGGGCCCGACGTGTTCATCAGCTACCGTCGGACTACTGGGTCACAGCTGGCCAGGTCAGTACTGAGAAGAAGGAAAACACCAGATAGGTTTTTAAACGGATCTTCGACTACTTGCATGTTAGCTTTAACTCCTAAGTACTTAAACATTTATTTATGTTTTTTACATTTTTCACCTAAGGATGTTGCCAGTATTTTACTGGGACAATGCATTCTGGAGCAATGATGTACATCTGTTGCAGTGGAGTCAAGGTTAAATAGTAACATGACAATAAAGTTATATTTTGTATTAGCCCTTATGCATAATACAGTATATGGGTCAAAAATCCAACATGATCAACTTGTGATGAGCAACTTGTAAGAGCTCTGCAGCTAATAGTGTTAGCTCCAGAGCTAAAATCATATATACTATCTCTGGAGCTAATAGTATTAGCTGCAGAGCTAACATCATACTGTATACAGTATAGTAACTCTGGAGCTAATGTGAAAGTTGAGTCATTTCTCCAGCCTCCTCCCTGTCAATGTGCTCTGGTTCAAATTAAAGGGCTGAACATCAAAAAATGTCCAAAAGCATTCAAGCTGAATGGAGCCTGCACTGAAGCTACTTCTCTATGTCATTTACCCAGAATTCATTACATCATAAATGAATTGGTGACATGTTTGTGTCATTAATTAAAAAAAATTATATAAGCTACAGTGTTTTTGTGTACTATTTATTTATGTACTTTTTAATATAGCTTAAGTAATTGTTTACCAAATAAGGTCTGTTGTTCCAACTAGTCGGAGATCCTTTTAACGGTGCTAAAGTGCTAAATTTGAAATCAGCATAAGGTGAATAACGTCTGAACCGTTTCCTCCAGCCTTCTGAAGGTGCACCTCCAGGTCAGAGGTTACAACGTCTTCATAGACGTGGAGAAGCTGGAGGCCGGCAAGTTTGAGGATAAACTTATTCAGAGTGTCCAGAGAGCCCGCGGCTTCATCCTGGTCCTGTCTGCCAACGCCCTCGACAAGTGCATGGGAGACACAGCAATGAAGGACTGGGTGCACAAGGTCTGAAGAGTTCCAAAATTATACATACAAGCTCAGCTGTATACATACACTCCCACTAATATTTGATTAAACGTCCCTTAGCAAGTTGCACCTCAACCACTGGTTTTTTTTTTTAATCCACCAACAAGCTTCTGCTTATTTCAGGCTGAATATTAACTTAACAGCAGTACAGCGTCCTTTGGTTTGAGAGCCTCACATTGTCACCTCCAAACATACTTCTTGTTATCATGGCCAAACAGTTCAATCTTTGTCTCATCTGACCATAAAATCTTTATCTAGAAGGAATTTGGCCTCGAGCTGCAAATTTAGTCAAGCGTCAGGACTTTTGTTTGGAGTCGGGGACACTCAGTTTAGTATTTTAATATGTTTATGTCCATCAGATTCTTAAGATCCCACTTATTAAATGATTTAGATGAATAAATGTTTTTGAGCCTGTCTGGATTAGAAAAAAATATTGTCAATACGTTCAAACCTTTGTACACTTTAGTTTCACCTTTTTAATCAGAGTTAGTAGAAATCCTATCTGTCTTGCAGGAAATAGTCACGGCCCTGTCTGGTAAGAAAACCATAGTTCCTGTCATAGATAACTTTGTGTGGCCTGACACCAGTTTGCTACCAGAGGACATGAGACCTGTTCTGAACTTCAATGGCGTCAAGTGAGTATCTGCACACTTTACTGTCATTAGATCATTGTATGTGAACCGTGTTGGTTAAATAAGTCACAATAAGAAAGTTTTCAATATTTAATTATTTATAAACTTCATCGATGCAGTGTAGCAACAATCTAGTTTTGTTAATGACAGTGTTGGTTTGAAAACTAAATTTTAATGATGTCATTGCAGTGTTGCCAGATCTCACGATAGAAAAATGCAACCAGCTCTATGAAAACAAGCCCAACTGGCAACCCACCACAGTGTGTAAAACAGAGGCCGTTTTTAAACAGTATAAACTAGGGGTGCACCAACTGCAGTTTCCGATCACTGATCACAGATTTACAAAAAGTGATTCAGATTTTGGCTGATACCGATTTAGTTTTATAAGCGACACTGTCAGGTACAGTATTATAAGGCCACAATGTACCTTCAATTTTTCAATATTATTTTATTGAAAAACATACCCTTGAACAATATTCTAGAAACAATACAAACTTGTTTTAACTGGACTTGAGGTAGTGCTATGAAATGGGGG
>JAVCKU010000071.1:14121345-14134345 GCA_032273985.1 Hypsolebias coamazonicus
GGCCCTTGAGCAAGGCCCTTAACCCACACCATCAGCTCCCCCGGGCACCCTAGATATCAGCTCTCTGCTCCACACAGGGCTGTGGTAGCTCGTGGTCTGTGGTTGTGTCAGGAAGGACATCCGGTGTAAAAACAATTGCCAAGTCTTTGTGCGACTAGTTCGCTGTGGTGACCCCTAACGCAGGGAGAAGCAAAAAAAAAAAAAAAAAATCTTTTAATCAAAGTTCATAAACTAGAGGATTGAGGTTGGGCATTTGGGAAGGAACAGAAGCTTGATGTAATTCTGCTTTATCCAATCAGAAGCCAGTTCTGATGTGTGTTCATAGTCCAGTTAAAACACCTAACTGTGTCCAAGTTTCAAATGTCTGTTGATTGGAGGTGAAGTTGAAGATTTTGGATGTAGTTCTTTGTGCAATGCACCGTTACCAAAGCATGATGCTGCCACCACCATTAGTGCAGTATTTCCTATGTTTGAAAGCCCCACCATGGCTCCTCTAAACACACTTCATTGTGGCCAAATGGCACAATCTTTCTCAAAGGACCACACATTTTTTCTCCAGAAGACATAAGGCTTGTCCATGTGGGCAGCATAAAGTTGATTAGCAATGACTTTAAAATACTTTTCTCACTCCAGTTCTCCCTCTTTGAGCTTCACTGAGACCCTTGGACTTCTCCTTTGTCCTACATGTTGGTCAGTTCAGTGAGGGCTGTCAAACAAATCATTTACATGTACTGCAGTCAAACATTTGAGACTTTAGTTTTATGTGGATTAAAGATGATCCATCCATTATTTACCCGCTTCTTCCTTTCTGGGTTGCGGGGGTCACTGGTGCCCATATCCAGCAGTCACTGCAAGAGGTGGAGGACACCCTGGACAGATCGCAAGTTCATCACAGGGACACATAGAGAAAAACAACCATCCACACTCTCGCTCACACCTAGTGACAATTTAGAGTCAACAGTCAGTCTAACGTGCACATTTTTGGTCTGTGGGAGGAAACCATAGCACCCGGAGAAAATTCACGTATGCGTGGAGAGAACATGCAAACTCCACCCGGAAAGACCGGCTGGGATTTGATATGACCACCTTCTCGCTGAGAGGCAAAACTACCAACTGATCCACCATGCTGCCTGAATTAAAGATCATTTAGAATAAATTCTAATTTTTGTACAAATGTTTTATTAAAAAAAAAACCTTTTAAATCAGTCATTACATCCATCCATTCATTCATCCATCCATCCATCCATCCATTATCTTCTGCTTGTTCTGAAGTTGGGTCGCAGGGGCAGCAGCTTGAACAGGGAGGTCCAGCCATCTCTTTCCACAGCCACCTCTTCCAGCTCTTCTGGTAGGACTCCAAGGTGTTCCCAGGCCAACAGAGACATAGTCTCTCCAGCGTGTCCTGGGTCTTCCCCAGGGTCTCCTCCCAGTCGGACATGCCCAAAGCACCTCCCTAGGGAGGCGCAGGGTGCATCCTTACCAGATGCCTGAACCACCTCAACTGACTCCTAATAATGTGGAGGAGTAGCAGTTCTACTGAGTCTCTCCCAGATAACTGAACTTCTCACCCTATCTCTAAGGGAGAGTCCAGCTACCCTGCAAAGGAAACTCATTTCATCTGCCTGTATCCACAATCTCGTTCTTTCAGTCACTACCCAGAACTTGTGACCATAGATGAGGTTAGGTACGTAGGCCGACTGGTAAACGGAGGGCTTTGCATTACAGCTCAGCTCTCTCTTCACCACAACGGACCAGTACAGAGTCCACAATACTGCACGTACTGCAGATGCTGCACCAATCCATCTGTCAATCTCATGCTCCATTCTTCCCTCACTCGTGAACAAAACCCCAAGATACTTGAACTCCTCCACTTGAGGCAGAATCTCATCCTCGACCTGAATAGAGCAATTCACCATTTTCCGACTGAAGAACATGGCCTCACATTTGGAGGTGCTGATTCTCATCTGAGCTGCCTCACACTCGCTGTGAACTGCTCCAGTGAGAGTTGGAGATGATGGCATGTTGATACCAAGAGGACCACATCATCTGAAAAAGAGCAAAGATGGAATCCTGAGGCCAACGAACCGGAATCCCTTTGCCCCCTGGCTGCACTGAGAAATTCTGTCCATAAAAGGTATGAGCAGAATTGGTGACAGCAGGCAGCCCTGGTGGAGTCCAACTCCCACACTCAAGGGGTCCAACTTACTACCAGCAATGCGAACCAAACTCTCGCACCGCTTGTATAAGGACCGAACAGCCAACAGCAATGGGCCCCCCAATACCGTATTCACAGACACACACACCCCCCCCCACACACACACACACACAGTGTACCTTGAGAAACACGGTCAAAAGCCTTCTCCAAGTCCACAAAACACATGTAGATTGGATGGGTAAACTCCCATGACCCCTCAAGGATCCTAATGAGGGTAAAGAACTGGTCCAGTAGTTCCATGGACAGAACAGAACCTGATGTTGTAAAGGTGTGCCAACCAAGACAGCCTCATAGCATCTAGAGCCTTGAGGAAATCAGGGTAAATCTCATCCACCCCCAGAGATTTGTAACGGCCTAGCTTTTTAAATACCTCGGCAACTTCAGCCACAGTTATAGGCAGACCAATCCCGATGTCCCCCGACTCAGTTTCCTCCATGGAAGATGTGCTGGCAGAATTGAGAAGGTCCGAGAAGTACTCCTTCCACCTCCCGATGACACCATTGGTTGAGATCAACAGCACCTCACCTTCACTGAACAAAGTGCTAGTAAAATGCTGCTTTCCCTTCCTCAGCCGCCTGATGGTTTCCAGAATCTCCTTTGAGCCGACAGGGTTTTTATCCAAGGCCTCACTGAACTCCTCCTACATCTGAGCTTTTGCCTCAGCAACAGCCAAGACTGTAGATCACTTGGCCCTCCGGTATTCCTCAGCTGCTTCCGGAGTCACACAAGTCAACAAGTCCCGATAGGACTTCTTTTTCAGCTTGAAAGTCTCCCTAAATCAGGGTGTCCACCACTGAGTTTGAGGATGGCCACCACGAGAAGCACTGAAAACCTTGAGGCCACAGCTCAAGGCAGCTACATCATCTATTGAGGCATGGAACATGGCCCACTCAGACTCAAAGTCCTCTGCCTCAGCTGGGATTCCATTAAAGCTCTCCCAGTGGTGTGAGTTGAAGATCTTTTTGATGAGTTCTTCTGCCAGGTGCTCCCAGCAAACCCTCACTACACATTTGAGTCTACCGGGTCTGTCTGGCGTCCTCCCATACCATCTGATCGACCTCACTACCAGGTGGTGATCAGTTGACAGCTCAGCTCCTCTCTTCACCAGAGCATCCAAAACAAACGGCCGCAAATCCGACGACACAACTACAAAGTCAATCATTGATCTATGACCTGGGGTATCCTGGTGCCAAGTGCACTTATGGACACCCTTATGTTCAAACATGGCATTCAAGATGGACTAACTATAAGCACAGAAGTCCAACAACAGAACACTGCTCGGGTTCAGATCACAGAGGTTGTTCCTCCCATTCACACCCCTTCAGGTCACACTGTCATTACCCACGTGGGCATTGAAGTCCCCCAGCAGAATATAAGAGTCCCCAGTTGAGCACTTTCCAACACCCCTGTCAAGGACTGCAAGAAGGCTGGATACTCCTAACTGCCATTCACCGCGTAGGCAGAAACAACAGTTAGAGCCTATCCCCCAACCCATAGGGGCAGGGAAGCCAGTACCCTCTCATCCACCCTCTCATCCACCAGGGAAGACTCCAACATGCAGGTACCAAGTCAGGGGGCCAAGAGTAAACCCGCACCTGCCCAATGCCTTTCACCATGGGCAACTCCAGAGTGGAACAAAGTCCAGCCCCTCTCGAGGAGTTTGGTTCCGGAGCCCATGCTTTGCATTGAGGTGAGCCGGTACTGCTCACCCTCATGCACAAGCTCTGGCTCCTTCCCCACCAGAGGTTACATTTCATGTCCCAAGAGCCAGCTTTGGTAAGCCAGGGTCAGAGCGCCAAGGCCCCTGCCTTCAGCCATTGCCCATGGCATCTTTCACCTGACTTTTATGGCCCCTCCTGCAGGTGGTAGGCCCACAGGAAGAATTCTAGCTCATTGTTAGTTAAATTTACTGCAGTATGAACATTTCATGTTTTTGTGAAGGTTGATTAAGCTGTGGCAGCCATCTAGAATTATGTTGACTCCAAAAGCTAGTGATTACTTTGACGGTTTGGTTAAAATCCATCCAGTGGTTCAGGTTATTGTTGTGTTTTACCTAGATCTTTGCCAGATTTTTTTTCTTTATAGGGATGGTTTTTCTGATCCCAGCCTCACGTTTCACATTTAAAGATTCTAGAGTTAATCATCAGCTTCTTAGTACCACTAAGTGTGATTTATATGGTGTAAATTAATTTGGCCACCTTTAGGCACAATACCCAAGATCTACTGAACTTGCACTGCAATTCAGGCATCTGGTCCCCTTTAGAAATCTGGATCTCAGTTGTATCGATTGCTGACCTGTTGGCTGCCTTGTAACTGTGACTTTCCTTCCCTCCATTGACCATGGTGACATTTACATGAACGCCCAAACAAGCACCTTGCAGATGTTGGATGCTGTCTATCACAGTGTGCCAAGATTCATAACTGGCTGTAACCACCGTATCCATAACTGCACCCTGTGGTCACTGGTTAACTGGTTGTCATTACTCCATTCAGACTCTCTCACTGGTACATTTTCATCTTTAAATCCCTTCTTGGTCTGTTGCCTTCATATATCTCCTCCTACCATCCTCCTACATACCTCCTACCATCGGGCTGCTGACAGGACCTGCTAACTAGACCTGCTAATGCTGCTAACAAGATCATACATCTGCCTGCAAGGACCGAACTCTGCTGATCTGCTTGGTTCCGTGGGGGAACCTTGGATGTTCTCTGTCTGCTGGACCCAGTTCTGGAAGGCAGTCTGGGAGGTAGTTGCTGTGATCCTTATTATCATCACGCTGCTGAAGGGACCTGCTAACAAGGCCTGCTAACAAGACCACACTGCTAACAGTACCATGGTGCCAATGGGACCATGTTGCTAACCTCATTGCTAACCAAACCTCACTGCTAACAGTATCATGCTGCAAACTGGACGTTGCTGCTAAGATAACTTCACTGTCATCAGAACTACTCTGCCAGTAGGACTATGCTGCTGTTGATTTATTTCTTTTTCACTTTTGGCACATTCTGTATTTTTGTTGCATGCTTTGAATAAATCCTAGTTAATGTTAGTTAAGTCCATGTTAGTGCGCACATAAAGCTGTAAATTATAGCTGAACAGAACCTATGAGAATTGTGCTGCTGCTGTGTATTGTTTTGCACTGTTGGTGACCGCATACATCTTAGATCTTTTAGCGTACTGTTGGGCGTTCGTTTAGCGTATATTTGTAAAACCAAGGCCCGGGGGCTAAATGTGACCCTTGTTGGAAACCTGTCTGCCCCCCCCCCCCCCAAGACGTTATTTTAACACTTTTATCACTTTAATTTTTCAGAAATCTTTGATTATGATGTCAAAATTGCAACAGAGAAAGTCAAATGAGACAAATCAAGCGATTGTTGAGTAACCTGCAACCAATAAAAGAGGTCGAGTAACTTGAGTTAAAATAGATTCTGAAATCAGCCCTTAGTTTGAATAAGGTTTTAATTTTAGCACCCTTTTGAGTTTGACACTCCTTGTTTAGTATATACAGTATATCTTGGTTTACATCTCAGATCCTTATTCAGTGTTTCTGTTTAGACTTTATATTTTTGCTATTGTTTGGGACCCTGTGTACACAATTTCATTCCACCTCATGTACCACATGTGATGTGAATGACAAAGATCCTTGAATCATCTTGCCACGATCAGACGTAGCCTGAGAAGCCTGATGCCATTGTGGCTAGTCAGGCTCATATTTCTCAATGACCAAGTTACTGGTGAGCAGGGGCTCCACATCATGGATACACTGCCACCAAGCTCCACCCAGGACCATGATATACTGCCACCATCATGACCTTGCTGTGGCGTATGCTCAAAACAGTTGTGGACCCATTAAAGTCCCACTAATAATGGAGTCCACTGAGTTCTTGGTAAACACACAAAGACCTCATCAACAGCCTCCAAAGACCAACCATCATCATCCAATGTGAATGTGGCTTTAGATGCTTAATAACATAAAAACAATGCATTATAGCTGCCCCCACTTCCAAAAAAAAAAAAAAAAAAAAGGACAAAAAAAATGGTTGGGCAAAGGGTATCTATTTATACTTTCATTTTTTTAAAATCCGCTTTTAGTGGAAGTAATTGGAAAAAAAAAAAGGAATCTTAAGTCTTTAAACTGAACAAAAAGCACAAGAACTTGCATAAACGTGCAGGTGCCTTCAGAAGTATACGTCAAACCTGTTCTAACTTGTTGAGTCAGGTGGATCCATCTCACTGCAGCTGCCTCTCCTCATGCATCCATTATGCAATTTCTTAATGTACTCAGAGCAACTTCCTGGGAGCAGCTCAGGCAGGCGAGCCGCCGACCTGAAACAAGCCCACACAGTGCACAAGGTGAAGGCGTGACCCACGTATGCAGCGTTATGACGCATTAATGCAGGATACTGGCAGTGCTACCTAAAGAGGATGTACAGACGACAGACTGGAATAATCCTGCGTCTGTGTCTCCTGGGTTTGTGTGTGTGAGTCTGTCGCTGAAGTAAAGAAGGATTGTGGGGGTGGAAGATGATAAAGGTCTGCCAGTATAAGGACGAGAAGGTAAAGAGGAGCAGACAAGAAGATAAGCAGATTGGGGCACATATACAGAGAAATGGGAGCCAGACCACATTAAGGTAGATGATGAAGACTCTATGTCAGAGAAGCTGAGGAAGCAAAGTTTGTCCAGTTCTTTGTTCCATCTGTGGTGCTAAATTAGAGGCCGAGATGGAAGAAGACAGAACGGATCACATGTGCAAAGGGAAAGTAAGCCGGGGCATCTGGTTCTGTTAAGGCCTCAGAACATTCCTTCCCTGTGTTCGGATCTGGCTGGCAGCTTTTAAAAGGTTTGCGCTCACATCTTCTGGACGTTGCCGTCTCTCTTGAAGTTCAGTGCTGAGGGTCACAAGCAGGATGGCCCTGCCTTTATACAAGTGTTCCTTAGCATGAAACAACTTTTAACACTTAAAACATTTTTTTTAAAAAAGCACACTTCAGTTTGCTTTTCTATTCTAAATGAACAGCAGCAGCTTCATGGTTTTCAGTTCAATAAAACGTTTTCTCAAAATGTATATTGTCACCACTGCAATGATTTGTCTTACATGGAATATTTGAGCCAGTAATTTTAGTTACATCATCATCTGTGATTGCCGTTTAGTGAATAGCTTCTAGACTTGAAGGCTTGTTTCAGAGAAAAGCTAAGTTTCACAACAAAATCTTTAATCAAATTTACTTAATTTTAAAAATTTATCTTTTATAGCACAAATGAGGGAAAAACAGCAGCTCAGTGCGACAATAGGATGATGCAAACTAGGTGAAACTTACAATTGAGTCAATATCCTGCAACATTACAGTAACATCATTAAAATAAAAACACCTGAACTGCACTGCAAGCGTGGAAACTAAGCCAGGACGCCAGACGGCTCCCCTGATGCAATGCTGTCGTTACATGATACAGCAGGTGTCATGGTGTGAATCTCAACTCATGAACAAGCTGCATAAGTGACTTGGGTTTTCAAGCTCAGCAACAGACTCCACCTATTATTTCATCCAGTCGTTATCCCCGTGTGACGTTTGGGAAGTTGGACGGGTTTCGGCGGAAGGGAATAGCCGACCACAACAGTTCTTCAGCTGGCAGCTTTAGCTGGTATATGAGAACATAAAGCTTGCCAGTGAAGAACTGCTGTAGGTCAGCCAGTGAGCTGATACATCCCAACATGCAGGTTTATGAATCTCAAGCTGAAGAAGCGCCAGTCCTTGGGAAGTCTTGTTAGGCACTTCATACAACTTTAAAGTACTTGGCTTCCTATTGTCACAAAAAAAAGCAACCTGTTGAGCAATACTGTATTTTGTTACACTTAAGAGGTTCAGATGTTAAAAGTTCAGCTAAATTTGGTCTAAAAGTGAAAGTTTAGAAGACATTTAAACAGTTAACATTTTAAAAGCAGCCATTAGTAGGTGATTTCATTTAGAATACCCATTTACCAGTTTTTATTTACAAATATAAAATGAACTCTGTCTCTTGTTGTGATGGAGTCCGGTCTTCAGCACACAGCCTGATGATTTAAAGCTCATTAAATAAAGTTTTCATTTGTCAGTACATTAAAATGTAAAAAAATATTTCTTCATATTTACCCCTACTGGGGGCGAAGATGGTGTAGAGGCAGGGCAGCCGGCTTGGGACCCAAAAGCCCCAGATTCAATCCCCGGTCACTGCATACCTTGTGGTGTCTCTGGGCAGCACACCTCATCCCCAAATTGCCCCCCAGGCGCCTTCAATAGCTGCCCACTGCACCACCTGGTGGTGGATGGGTTAACTACAGAGACTAATTTCGTCCTGTATGGAAGCATACATTGATGACATTGTGTGACATATTATTCTTTCCTTTTTCATCGCTCAGCCTAAAATGTCAGGGATTTTTTTCTCTCTATATGATTTCATCCTAATTTCAGCCATTCAAGGGTAATAATCTGTAATAGTCTTGCAGATTGAAATTAAACATTTAGTGCGTTTTTAGTTTTGATGTGTGCAGCTGCTTGTATGGGATTTGCAAATGAAGCCGTGTGGAATAAATTGCTTGGTCTGAAAGCAATCTAAACAAACAAAAAAAACAGTTGAACCTAAAGCCTGGCTGCGTGTAGACTATAATACATCATTTTTGGGTAACCAACTAGTAAAACCCCCAATCTTCTGTCTGGAGCAAAAACATGAATAAAATGAATAAAATCGACTCATTTAAAGAGAAATGTTGAGACATTTTGAAATGGAATGCTTGGCAGATGGAGCCAGCATCTAGCAACTGTTACATGCTCCATCTTAAGACGCTTCCGTGTTGGCTTCAGCTTTTGGCCGTAGCTGTTGCTGCTTGGCACAGAAAGGCCTACAGGCTGCTTCCTTCTTCACAATCTTCAAAGCAAATCTCTTGGGAGAAAGGTGAGAAGGAAGAGAAAAACGTTACAAACGAGAAAACTTTGACAACAATCTTTTGTCCTTTGTGAATATTACAATTTATAGAAATCGTAAACGTGCATGTAGACATAAAGGAAGATGTAGACTGTATAGAAAACTGGCCTTATGGTTTAAAAGGCCCTCCACTTTTGTGCTAATTGATGACAGAAGTACTTGCTAGGTTAGATGGGCCGGTCTTTGCTTTCAGCTTGAAACTTCTGATAGAAAACAGCTCGTGTCCTTTGGGGAAGTTCAGTTTACAGCCCCATAAAGGGTTGAATGTAAGACTTTTCGTTACAGTTTAGACAAATCCACTCCCTTGGGTGTGTGATTGTTTCACCAACATGTCAAGTATCTTCTCATTTCACCTTGGGAAAACCCCACGGATCTGCATAGATGTTCTCAGGAAAATATGCCAGTAGGAAAACGGATCTTAGCATTTAGAGTTTTAGAGATTAAAAGTGACAAGAAAGGCCACTTTTTCTCCGATGTGCCACTTTAACATCCCCTTTCAGCTGGCCACTGCGTAATACTTTTGGGTCGTCCAGGATTTGTCTTGGCTGGCTTGCGTTCAGCTGGCCCGGCTTCAACTATTGCAGTCAGTCTGTCTGAAAAGCCTTTCCCTAGCAGCATATTCTTTCACAGTTCAAGGACGGGACTTTAGGCGAACCAGCTCTCAGCAACACAGCGAACCCAGCAACCCCTTAGAAACTCAACGAACCCTGCTCTGAGCAACGCTGGAGAGCTCTGGACTAGAAACACACACACACACACAGTCCTGTTCCACGGAGACTAGGTTGAGAAAAAACTTCTGAATGGGCTCTTGGCCACGATCCGGTGTCGAATCCAATGGGAACCATTGTGAATGTGAAATATTGGCGATGAGATCAGGGGCAAAAGCTCTTAATTTGTAGTTACTGAGTAAATTTGCAAACAGGCACTTGATAGCACCACAGGCCTTCATGATTAGTGAGATAATAAAACATTTCTTTAAATAAAAGCAGGATTTGATTACATTTTGGAGCTCTTAAAGGCCACGATTGTGGTTGAAACAAAAACAGGCTGGATCAGAAGAGAAACTGAATATATGTCAAAATGAAAAATTATTTTGAAAAACAATCAGATTTTAAACAGTTAAAGTGTTTGAGTGAAATGGCATCAGCCTGCTAAGCTGCTGCACGTGCTTCACATTAAAAGCTCATTTAAGATCAGGAGAGTTCAGTCAATAAAATTCAGACAGGATTTTAATCTGACACAGCACAGGAAGCCTCGAGTCAGTAACTGTTTAACTTTAATCCCTCATTCACACGGCTGTATGGTACAGAGTCTGGTTAATACCATGTGAGAAAATAAAATCCAACCCAGGGTTAGAAACTATTTGCTCGGTTTGGTAGTTTATGCTTTTAGTTTTGCAAGTGATGGAAAATTATGTGGTCAGAAAAACTGACCAAATTTACCCTTTCAGGATCAAGTTTTAGACAAAACGTTGTGAAATCCTAAAATCCACCACCTGCCAGCCAGAGAACAAGTGAGCAAGCTAATTTTAAATTAAATTAGCATCCCTTGGAGAAAAAAAATGCAATATTGTCATCATATGCTAAAGGTTTAAAGATTTTACATGAGCTCTTTAACACTTTTTTTAGGCGATAGAAGTGACTCGACTACTACCACGTGAACTAAATTTAGCTCAGTAGCTGTAACTAGAACACTTTTTAGTGTTTTTTGATGTTGATTAGCTGTGGCGGCCATCTTGAATCAGATCATCTCACAGAGTTTTATCAGCTGTAGACGAACATCCAGTTAGTTTTTAAAAAGTTCCATTAAAATTCACCCGGTGGTTTATGATTTGGTAACAGATGGATAAACAATACGCACATGCACAGGCACTTTCCTCTCAGTGGCAGGTGATATTATTGATTATTGAAGTGATTATTATTATAATTATTATAATTAATATTACAATGAATGGACTTGTGGTTTGGATTGTGGCTCATACTATACATGTGTGGAAACACAAAATAAGTGCTCATGTTCATTATAATTCACATTTTTTAGGCACCAAATTCGGACTCCTTATGTTTTTAAAACATTTACGGTAATCATAATTAAATAATAAAATAAATAAAATATGTCCCTTTTGAATACAGTTGAGGTAAATAGACATTTTTTTTTTAAAGAAATGTAGTCACATCTGATGTTACAAGAATATTTTTCAACCTGGCAAGAAGATTACTGATATGTGAAAACTTAAGAGGAAAAAAAAAACTATAATTACGAGGACAATAAATGTTTATACATATAACTGTATCTATTTAAATAAACAGTGAACCAAGGTCAGAGGTCACTACATGACATGCAGTAACCCTAAAATGAGACAGAATAAATGTCTCCCTGTGGCAGCTCCGTGAAATGCAGCAACCTGCCAACAGGATTAAAGCTCAAGTAAAATAAATCTGAGTTATGGAATTAAGTTGGGAAGGAAACAAAATCAATCTCCAAAATAATTTTTTTCACCTGAAGACCTGCAAAGAGTTAGTTTTTTAAGACATTAAATTCCAGCTTGGCACAAACTTTGACAAAAGCTCTAAAATGATATTTTATGGCAAGTTAAAAATCTCCGCTTCCTTTTTCTTCCCTCTAAAATGAAAATTTCAAGCCCTGTTATTTCTTAGCTGTGCTCTCGCTCCGCTCACGTAATGTTAAGTATGCACACAACGTGCACGCCGAGGCCATCCCAGAGAGGAGAACACAGTGTACCAGCGGACTGATTTACTACACAGAGCTGATGATTCCCAGGACAATCACAGCCCGAGCAACAGGCTGAAAATGGCTTCTTGTAATGTGCGTAAACACAAACACAAAAATGGACAAGAAACACACAGCGGTTGTGTTCAGGACAGATCTGGGCACAGCTTGCTGTGTGCAAGTGATAAGTTAAATCCTGCAGGACATGACCTGCTCTTTCCAAGTTAAGTCATTAGTCTAAAGTAAAAAAAAAAGTCCCTTGTGTTTGTTGGATTTTACCTCACTGTCTCAGGAAAGACTAAAAACAGAGTCCTGTAAAATAAAAAAACAGTACAACAGCGTGGTGCTGAGTGGGGATGGAATAAATGTTAATTTAGTGTTTGTATGAGAGCAAAACTTAAAGTAAAATAGGAAGGGAAAGGTTTTCAATGACAAAGTCCACCTGCTGTAAGTGCTCCCCTGAAGGAGCGAACAAACTCCAACATACCTCCTTTCGGATCAGTTTGGTATTTAATAGTTTTGCTTGGTAGATAAATTAGATGAAAACTGACGACAACCTGAGAATTTGACGTTCAGATCAAAAACGCTTCTTACCAAAATATTCTAAAATCGACGGAAAGCACATTTCATGCCACAGTTTAAGACTTGGATCATGTTGGAGTTAGAGCTGCTTTGGTTAAACCTTGAAAATATTGTTATACTCAAAGGAACTGTCACTCTGTCTGTGTCGAGAAGGACTCTCAGGTACTACTAGACCTGTCACAATAGCAAATTTTGCTGGGTGATTAACTGTCTCAGAAATTATTGCAATAAACAATAATATTGTTTCAAATGCTGGTTAATTTTTGTGTATGGTAACTTTTTTTGACCACTAGATGACAGTGTAAGACTGTTTGAACCTAAAGCCCCCCACATAGTTCTGCGTACGGCCGTACACCGTACATACGCCGTCGTACGCCGTACATACGCAGATGTACGCGCGTCCCCAATACGCGCAAAGCTCAAATTTTACATATGCGTACGCGAACGCGGTGTCGACACAATAAACTTCCCGGTGCCGGACTGTTTTGTATGTGACACCAATGTATTAAATTCC
>JAVCKU010000071.1:14209756-14219811 GCA_032273985.1 Hypsolebias coamazonicus
ACATCTGTGAAACATGCAGCAGTGAAGTGGTCAATGGCCCGGCTGCAACATGCAGGAGTGCACGGCTTAGGAGTTAGACGGGGGAGGGTGAACTCAAACCGGACTGGCATGTGGTCTAAAAACACATTGTCACCAATTTCAAGATTAGTAACAGTCACATCACAAGTTAAAACAAGGTCCAGTGTATGTCCTTGCTCTTGGGTGGGCCCGTTTACCTGCTGAGTTAGATTAAACGAGTCCAATAAATCTAAAAAGTCCTTAACCAAGAGTTTCTCATGACAGCACACATGTAAACTAAAGTCCCCAAAAATGACAACATGATCATATTTTGATGTGATTCCAGTCTAGAAGTCATAAAATTCATTTATGAAATCCTTAGATAGAGGTGGGGGGTAGACGAGTGCACATAAAATCGAAGGCGAATGGCCGAGTTCAAAGACAATCAGCTCAAAGCTGGAGCAGGAAACCGGGATGTGCAGTTGTTTACAATCAAAAGTTGATTTGAATATTGTTAATAATCCACCACCACGCTGGCCTGATGGCTGTGGGATATTAAAATACAGACAGTTCGGTGGCAATAATTCCATCAAGGTGCTAGACTCACCCGACGACATCCAAGATTCTGTGACAAAGAAAAAGTCCAAATTGTGCTCTTGGAAGTAGTCTCTGAGGATAAAAGTTTTGTTGGTGACAGATCTTGCGTTGACCACACACATCCTGATATTATCCAAGGTGCACCCAGTAGCAGCGGAGTGAGCGTGCGCCAGCAGCCACAGATTTTCAATAACAGCCCCTCCGGGTCGGGCAGTGAGCGGCCCCGGCCGACAATTCCCGTTGTTTACCTGGTCCGAGCATGTGGGAAGCTGGCGATGGAAACCATGACCACCAGCTGGAAAGGAAGATACAGCATGCAGTGCTTTAAGCCTCACCAGTCGACCAGTGTGTTTTCCCCAGCATCTGGAGCGATGTCTCCGGGCAGGTAGGTGTGGGCATAGGTAAACAGGCACGTCCGCCAGCAGTGGGGGAAGGAGGAGGGGTCCAGCGTTATGCTTATATTGATCCAAATAAGCGACATCGGCGGCAGAAAATCGAAGATCCAAAAGCTGTTGTCGATCATACACCAGTAGTGATTTTATGTCCCGGATGAAAAACGAACAAAACACAAATAATCCAAACACCGTCAGCAGAGGTGGATTGCAAGCTGTGTACAGAGGCGCCATCTTACCGGAACATCTCAAGACTTTCATACCAACACCATTGTCTGACTCTAATTATTTTATTCTCATTTAGATATGCAAATTATTTGAAATTACAGAAAAGTGTATAGAAGACACACAATTAAAAACACTGAATCCAGACTGTAAAATAAATCAAAACAAACAAACATAAAAAATAAAAAAATGAAATAAACTTTGCCCATATCTCAAAGCACAGTACAGTTTATCCATACTGTACATAATGAAGCTCTCCAGAGTGCAGTTGTACCTGAGAGATGGGGTTTTTCATCACGCATTATAGTTGTGCAGTATTTATGAAGAAGTCTGCTGTTGCCTACAAAGCCAAAGGCAAGACAAGCACTCTTCTGATCTGGAAGCAGGAAAACTGCAATGGTTCAGCATCATAGCTTAACTTCTGTATGTTTCTCTTTAGTAAATGTACTTTGCAGTGTTCTTAAGGTCCTTGCAGCTGTGATGGAAAGTATTTTCTCTCAACATGATAGTGTATTACTGTTCAACGATTTTGACAAGAATTTTAATTTGTTAGGTCATTTTTTAACAGTTTTATTTGTGTTTGGTTATGTTTAAACCAGGATTCAAGTCAAATGGGGATTTTGGGGAGAAGTGGTTCTCGGATCACATGCATTTTAGAAACACTTGGTGCACACAAGATAACAAGTGATAAAAATAGAATGCAAAACAAGCCGCACTTGACAGGGCTTTATTTTTTTTTTACAATTTGCTTTGAGGTCTCCTGTTCCTCTCTGTACATTGTAGCAATTTTTAATACAAATGTGCCATCCAACTTAATAAAAAAGCAACATTATCATAAGCAAACTCCATAATAAGTTTAAACTGTCTTGTGGCGTTTCAAAATCACATGCAATGTGTCATTCAAGAGTAAAAGGGGGTTCTTATTTGTTGTAGATGGTTGTTTGAACAGCCTCATTTTGGTGTAATAGAGTTTATTTCTGACTGAATGGATGAGCTAACTGTTAGTCAGAGTGGGGTCAAAAACAAAGTGGACTTCTGCCATCTTAAAACAGTTTTTAGTTTCAAGGTTTCCGAGCAGTTTGTTGAACACAGTCACTATCACACTTTTGTATTTCTGATTTTTTTTTTTTTTTATCTTAGCAGTTGTTGTATTTTTACACTTAAAAAACAATGAAAATAAATACTGAGGTGATTACATTGGATGTTTTACATAACTAGACACTATGCTGTTGTCTTGAAGGGATATCTTAAGCTGAAATGAACATTAAGAATGACCGGAATGTTCAACAGAGTGAGGATACAAAAATAAACCAATTCTGAGAAGGGTTGTTCTAATTATTAATGAACATAACCTACCCATTCCCATTCATATAGACATATAGAGAAGTTAAATTCAGCTTTAAGCAGCACTCAGTAACCAAATTTGGGTTACTTGTGTATTTGCTATATACTATAGGCGAACTAATAGAAATATTAACAAACAAGCTCAAGAGGACCTAAGGCAGGGGGCAATGGGAAAGAGAAGGAGTGCTAAGAAAGTGCTGAAAGATTTGGTGGAGAGAGCGAGGAAAAAAGTGGGACTGAAAGGAGGATTGAAGCCAAGAACAGGCAATCTGTTAATGGTAAAAGGACACATTTCTGTTCCTGCTGTTTCAAACATGCCACTGCTTTAAGTTCTGAATGAAAGCACATATTCTGCGTCAGGGCATGTTTGCTGATCGCTTCGAGTTTGCTTCACAGATACTCCATAAGTGAGTATTTCTGGGTATTCGTCAACATGTAGCTTAAGTAAAACCTGATGTCATCTACAGCCACAAACTGAAGCAAAAGTTGGGGGAGAGAGAGAAGAGGAAAATGTGCATTATCGTGGCCTGCATAGCCTTCAGCTAAGGCAACAGTAAATAATTTTCTTCTGCATTCTGTACACATGCTCACACATTCTCAACATGTAGAGGCATACAGTAGCATCCATGCTGGCTGTCCAGATGAGGTTTGGTGGCGCAGCACAAGAACTGCCTTGTGACTGGTTTCAATGTTGTGTTTTAGCCCCAAAATATGCTTGCTGAGGGAAGGAGGGGGGAGGAAAGAGTGTTGACCTGGGCAGAGGGCAACGTTGAGGAGCAAGCCTTAGATCTTTCCATATGTCTGTCTGCTCCTGCACTGCATATATTTAGGAGCTGTTTAGTGTTGTGTCATGAATACACAACTTATTTCTTATGGACATAGATCATTGGCACACTGAAAGATACTAAAATATTTTAATTATTTTAGCACATTTCTACAGAAAAGCTTGGTATTTACAGGTATGTGCATGTATGTGTTTATTGGTCTTTTACTTCTGTGTTCTTGGGCTTCAGTTCATGTGGACACATATCTTAAGAAGCAGCACTGGAATAAACTATTGCTAATAAATGCACTAACTAGCCTAAAGAATTATGTGGGTTGTTTAGGGTCCTTTTATTTCTGCAGTTTGAAAAACCAGAAAAAAAAAAAGAAGAATTCATCAAAGAAATTGAATTCATCGTAAAATGCAGAATATTGTGAAATGTGTTAGTTGTTGGTGGTGGTGATTTAATGGAGTTTTCCTTACAAATTTAAGTATTGTAAAACCAATGGATAAGCCTTTTTCTGTGCAGACATTTAAACTTGAAAGAACAGGTAAAGTTCAGGTGTGTTAACAAAGTCTGCATTCCACTTCTGCAGCTGTGCATGCTTGTTATTCTGTAAAACTTGCTTAAAAGGAGAACATTAGTACGCCTGCCTTTCTCTTATTTTCTAATTAAAAAAATGACTGCCATATATTTTTGGGGTGCATTTAAGTATTTTTGGGCTCAGTTTGACAACATTTATATTAGGTGTTATGGATAAAATATCGAACATCTTTAAAGAAAAACCCATCCCTAATTATATAAATTATTGCCAAGACAAAAAGTATCAAATTTCCAAAGCTTAGTGTTGTCTGCAACACACAGTTAGCATAAAATATTTCCCATCTCTTAAGCACAGGTTCTATTTGTGTCTCAGGAGAAAGAACTGAGGAAGAGGAGCAATTTGCTGCAATGCTGCCTTCACACAAAGAGGTCAGAAAAAAATACTGTTCATCTTCTCTATAGTGATGGATGTCCAACATAGCTGCATCTGCAAACAAATTATCTGATGAAAATGCATAAAACTGAGCAGTTACTGTTTCATGTTCAGAATACAAAACATATGGTGATAGAATATTTCACCAAATGAGGCAAAGGTTGACAAAAACAACCCCGAACTATTTGTCTTACAAAAATAATTGTTGTTTTTTGTGAATATATAGGGTTAAGAGCTTTTAACACTTTACAGTATAGCCATAATAAATTAGAAGAAAACAGATAATAGTGCAGTATAGGTACAGTTTGGGGTTAAAAAGATTGTCTGCTGCAGCCTCCTGTTTGTGGGATGTGACCTATTTTGGCTCAGGTCTTCCACACATGGACAGTCAGGGCAAAGAGGCCTGCTACAAGAATCCAAAGATCCAGACATTTAAAAAAACCATCAGTACTATAATTCCAGAGGATGCATTAAACATTAAATACACATTAAGTCTTTCAAATATTTAAGAGTGACAATGGTTTTCTAATAAACTGAACAATATTTGCTTGTGAATTTGTGAAAAAATGGAAACTGGCCTTGATTAATCTCCTTGATGTGTTTTGCCCTCATACTGTAGACCTAGATTCACCACCACCAACCTACTCTTACAAAGAACGCCCTTTTGCTATTCAGATTCCCCTATAAATCATACTGGTTTCAGTCCGATAAAAAAGCAAAAAAACAATTCTTTGTAAAACTGCAGTGCTTTGTAAACTAAAAAAAAAAAAAAATTCTACAAAACAGAGTTTTTTGTTTTATTTCATCTTACATATCAAGTAACTTACATAGAAATACAGATTCAATTGTTTTGATAAGAATGAGAATAACATCTTTCATTATCATATTTTAGCTTGGTGTTCATTTGTATACTCTGATAGAACAGGTGTGTGTGTTCTTGTTTATGTTACTTTGTGAGGACCATTTTTGAACACATACTTCATTGTGAGGACCAACTTCTCTTTGCGAGGACCAAAGGTCCTAATAAGGCTCAAGTGTTGTTGGTGAGTTAAAGGTTTAGGTTTAGGGTTAGGGTTAGGCTATAGAAATGCATAAAAAAATGAAAGGAAGTCAATGCAAAGTCCCTGTAAAGGTATAAAGACAAACGTGTGTATGTGTGTGTGTGGGGGGTGGGTGGGGGGGGGGGGCAGGCGCGAGGCCATCTTTGTTTTTTCTGCTCAGTCAACAGTCGGCCGATTACCTGTTTGTCTTGGACGTGTGTAGATTACCTGCTCAGATAATCGAGGGTAAAATTGCATCTCACATCTGGGAGTGGCAGCACAGTGGCTCAGTTGGTAAAGCTGTTGCCTCTCAGCAAGAACGTTGACCATTCAAATCCCGTCTGAGAGTCATTCTTGGTGGAGTTTGAATGTTCTCTCCGTACATGCATGGGTTTTCGCCGGGTACTCCAGTTTCCTTCCACAGACCCAAAACATGCATGTTAGGCTGATTGGTAACTCTAAATTGTCCCTAGTTGTGAGTGAGAGCGTGAATGGTTGTTTGTTTCATTTGTCTCTATGTGTCCCTGCAATGGACTGGAGACCTGTCCAGAGTGTACCCTGCCTCTTGCACAGTGACTGCTGGATATGGGCATCAGTGACCCCTGTGATCCAAAAAAAGAACTGGGTAAAGATAATGGATGGATGGACAACTGGGGGTGTTTTTCCCTTCCATTATCCTTCATAATGTACACATACAGTACATGTCTGTCTGTCTCTCACTGTCTCTCTCCCTCTCTGTCTCGCTCTCTCACACACACATACACACCCACACTTATGCAGATGCTGCTGACACACAGTGATGACGTATACAGAGCAGCTAATTGCTATAGGCTGTCTGTGTTATGATATAAAAAGTTAAAAAAAAAAAAGTTATTTTGTGGTTTGATATGGTCAAAAAGTGCAAAGCTGTCTCATCTGCTCTGTACTCTGTTTTGACACAAAACCATAACTGAAAGCTAAAACTACAGAAACTCGAGCATAGCTGCTCTGGATCGGCAGTTGTTTTAATGATGGAGAAGTGGACTGGGAAGTTTACAGTAATTCAGTGGACGTTTTGGTTTGAAATTAATCAGTTTTCTAGTAGGTTTTTCAGTGACTCATTTAGTTTAATTCTTTTTCGGGTTTTCACACTAATTCATAAAATAACACTTTTTGAATGTTGTGAAGTGAGTTTTTTTTAACATAACCATGACTTAAAACTGCAGCTATTTCAAAAACTAGATAATAATAATAATCAGAATTACTGCGAATAATAGCTAATTTCACCATCACTTAGCTAAAAAGTGGAATAAAACTGAAATAGAGGTGCTTTGTTCAGATGTTGGTGAGGTTAGTAAGAGGAAATATAAGAAGTGAGAAGAAGCAGAAGCCAGCATGTACTGTAGTTTATTAGTTGGTTTAGCATGGTGCTGACCTCAATCAATCTATGGATGCATATTTGGAACTTGAATTTGAGTATGGCAGCCATTATTATGGCTACAGATTGGGACAACATTCCACATCCATGTAGATTCTTCTTATTAAAGAACTTATTTAATTCTGGTGTTACTAAATGAAAAGAAAAAACAATTATAGGATGCAAATTGAATTTAAAGCATCATCTGAAAACTACATATAAAAACTAATAGGCTTCCTTAAAGAAGAGCCAATTTTCCGAATTTGGATCTGTCTGATCTCATGAAGATAAAACAAAATGTTTTTATGGGTAAAATCTTGGCCTTGGCTGTTGCTGAGGCAAAAGCTTGGATGTAGAAGGAGTTTGGTAAGGCCTTGGATAAACATTCTTGGTCAGCTCCAAGGAGATTCTGGTAAACCGTCAGGTGGCTGAGGAGGGGAAAAAGTGCTTTACTAACACTGTTTCAGTGAAGGTGGGGTGCTGTTGACCTCAACCAGTGATGTCGTTGGGAAGTGGAACCAGTCTATCTGTGTTTTGTGGACTTAGAGAAGGCTCTCAACCGTATTCCTCGGGGTACACTGTGGGGAGTGCATTGTGATGATGGGATTGGTGGCCCATTGTTACAGGCTGTTCGGTCCCTAAACAAGCGGTGCAAATGTTTGTTTTGCATTGCCGGTAGTAAGTTGGACCCCTTCAGGGTGGGAGTTGGATTCTGCCAGGGTTGCCCGTTGTTACAGATTTTGTTGACAACTTTTATGGACAGAATTTGTCAGTGCAGCCAGGGGGCGGAGGGATTCCAATCCAGTGGCCTCAGATTTCCATCTCTGATCTTTGCAGATGATGTGGTCCTGCTGGTAACATTGTGCCGTGATCTCCAGCTCTCACTGGAGTGTATTGCTGTCGACTGTGAAGCGGCTGGGATGAGAATCAGCACCTCCAAATCTGAGGCCATAGTCTTCAACTGGAAAAGGGTGGATTTCTCTCTTCAGGTCGAGAGTGAGGTTCTGTCTCAAGTGGAGGAGTTGAAGTATCTCGGGGTTTTGTTTACGAGTGAGGGAAAAATGGAGGATGAGATTGACAGATAGATCGGGAGAGCATCTGCAGTATTGCAGACTCTGTACCAGTGGTGAAAAGGGAGCTGAGCTGTAAGGCAAAGCTCTCTGTTTAATGGTTAGGTCTACGTTCCTGCCCTCACCTATGACCACGGACTTTGGGTAGTGACCGAAAGAATGAAATTGTGGATACAGGCAGTTGAACTGTTTCCTCTGCAGGGTATCTGGACTCTCTCTTAGAGCTAGGGTGAGAAGTTCAGTTATCCAGGAGAGATTTGAAATAGAACTGCTGCTCATCCACATCGAGAGGAGCCAGTTGAGGTAGTTCGGGCATCTGGTAAGGATGCTTCCTGGGCACCTCCCTAGGGAGTTGTTTCAGGCATGTCTGACTGGGAGGAGACCCTAAGGAAGACACAGGACATGCTGGAGGGACTATGTCTCTCGGTTGGCCTGGGAACACCTTGGGGTCCTCCCAGAAGAGCTGGACAAGGTGGCTGTGGAAAGAAATGTCTGGGCATCGCTGCTCAAACTGCTGCCCCCGTGACCCGACTTCAGAACAAGCGGAAGATAATGATGGATGGATGGATGGATGGATGGATGGATGCATGGATGGATGGATGGATGGATGGGCAAACATTAATCTCAGCTCATACATAAGATTGTTGTTCAATTACGTTCTGCCTGCTTTAAACTATTTTCTAATGAAAAAGGTTGTTAAGAGAAAATCACAAACATTATTATCATAAAAAGGAAAGTATTTTAATTTATTTATTCATTTTTATATTTCTATGTTTCAATAATTATTTTTGACCTATAGGTCTTTCAACATTTTTGTTGGAATTTATCTGCTATTTTCCTGCTGCCAGATTTATTTGAGGACTCAGTGGGTTCAGTATTTTTTATTTATTTATTTTTTAATCCATAATCATTACATGCTTTCTCTGTAGAATTTAATCTAGAAGAACAGATAAAAAGAGTAAAATCCAGTAAACATTTGGGAATTATTTTCTCTGAGGCATTTCGCCTCAAGTCTTGAAAATCTATAGACTAAAAAAAACTCTTCTCTCTTTCAAGCTCTCTATTTTAAATAACCTTTCTCTGCTCCCTCCATTCTACGTCTCTCTTTTAGTTTTAGCCTCATTTTTTTTTTTTTTTTTACTCTGGCGGTCCCTTTCTGTTATGTTTCCCTCTCACCTGATTCTTTATGTGTCCAACTTTCACAGTACAAATGCCAAAGGCAGCATTATTGTGCCCTCAGCTGCCATCACTCTGTGTGTTATGTAAGATGCTACTGATGTGTAGGAGTGTGTCCTTGCCTTTGCCTGGCTTCAGTCCTCATAGGCCTTCTCTGAATTCACACTCAGTGCAACAGAGCCAAATTGAGGTTTGACCTGTTTCAGCACTACAAAACTGCAGTCCTTTTCACTGCTTGTTCTATGAATATATGACTTTTTAAACTGTAGAAAAAGATTGTTAAGCAGTATTTTTGCTAACCTCTGACCCTAAAGATGTGGATAGTCACCTTACTTTTAACCTTACACGTAGGGATTGGACTTAATCCAAAATGTAGAATAATGCCAGAGAGAAGGAAGAACCCTTTGAGGAACACCCAGCTCCAACCATTCTGCCCTATTTGAACAAAGGAATGGCTGAATATTTGGGAAAATAAAAAATAAATTAGTCAAAGAAGAAATCATTTCAGTACTTTGTTATACCAATAATTACTGCATTTCTTTAAAGATTCTGCTCAAATATCAGAACTGTTGCACTTCTTACAAGTTAAAGACCAAATTGTTAGCATTTAAAATAAAGGGTATATTTCAAAGCTGTGGTTGAATGGTTAGAACAGTCGTCCTCCAATTGGGGGTTCAATTCCACCAGCAGTCACATGCCAAAGTGTCCCTGGGCAAGACACTGAACCCCTCATTACCTCTGATGTGTGTCCCATCGGTGTACGAATGTGATAAAGCACCAATTATTCTTTGTATAGATAGTAGAGTGCTGTATGAACGAGTAAATGAGGTCACAGATTGTAGTGTAAAGCACTTTGAGCATCTTGATAAGATAGAAAGGTGCTATATAAGTACGGTCCATTTACCATTTGTTTCATTTCACTTGGGTTTATTGAGGAATACCATTCTGTTTTAAATTAAAGCTGTGATGAATCATCCATCCATCTATCCGTTATCTCTACCCGCGTCTGCCTTTTTGGGTCATGGGGGTCAACGGTGCCCATGTCCAGCCAACACTGTGCAAGAGGAGGGGGAGCCTT
>JAVCKU010000071.1:14313899-14324769 GCA_032273985.1 Hypsolebias coamazonicus
TTTGGCGACTGTGGTGGTTTGTTTGCTCCCCCCCCCCCCCCCCCCGTGCATCTTCTTAATGGACCAAGATGTACAAACTAAACAAACGCTATTGTGCAAAAGTGTAGAAATGTAATGTTATGGGCGTTCCAACAAAGTTCAGTCAGATCATCTGGATAGTTTATTTTTTTGTTGAGACATTTCATCCTTTATCTAAAGGACTTCATCAGTCTGAGTAGCTACAACAAACTCATCACAAGCAGAACACTCACATAGTGGACCAACCAGTTTGCTGGTGATAAGATGGTTTCTGGGGCCTGCCCTCTCCCCTGTCAACTCCTCTGAGGAAGACATGGCCAAACTGGTTCAAAACATCAAAGTTCATGCTCAATAATCCAGGTAGAAAACCCAATAAAGTTAAATCAGGTCATCTGGACTGTTTCTTTTTTTTTTTTGTTGAGACGTTTCGTCCATCAGTCCGAGGAGCTGCAACAAACTCAGTCCCACAAGCAACAAACTCACATGGTGGCTATGGCTGCCTCAGAGGGGTCGATGGGGGAGAGGGCAGGCCCCAGAAACCATCTTATCCCCAGAAAACTGGTTGGCCCACTGTGTGAGTGTTCTGCTTGTGGGACCGAGTTTGTTGTGGCTCCTTGGACTGATGATGTCCTTTGGATGAAGGATGAAACGTCTCAACGAAAAAGGAAACCATTCGGATGACCTGACTGAACATTGTTAGATTTTTTTACCTGAATTATTGAGCATGAACGTTGATATTCTGTGGCGTTCTTTCACATCAGCACAACTTTTTTTAGCAAGAGCACCAGAGTGGCTACCAATGACTGCGGGACTTTTTCTACTTACGCTATGGTTGATAAGGTACTAACCATCCTTTAATGTCAAGTCTGAGTTGCACAGTTGCGTACAAGAACCCAAAACATAAACCAAAAAAACTATGTTTATTTACAAATGAAAAAGCTTGATAGCAGCAGCTAGATGTTGCCCTTTCTGTGCAGCCTGGAGCACTTCCTGCAGGAACTGGATAATAATACATAAGATTATCTGTGTTTTCTGAAACTGACAGCAGCATGAAGTTTTGTAAAACGGTGCATGGATCGTTATAAAAACGTTTGAGGTTCTAAAATGACAGCGACCCTCTTTGGGTTTCGGCCCGGCTCAGACTAGTTGCTCACTTGTCATTCTGGTCAGAAATAATTACACTTTCCCAAAACTGAGTTTGTTCTAAAGCAGGTAAGATATTATTTAAATAACCCTTCCATAGGAACTCTCTTTGAAAGACCTGATCTCTTGGTTTACGTTTGTAAACTCAAGCTAAATCAAATTCCCAGAGATAAACGTCCAGTCTATACAAACAGTATTTGACAATCAAAACCATCTCTTGATTGTTCTCTTTAATGACCTCTTTATATTACGTCACTCGTTTTCTGATGAAGGTTTGGGGGTTATGAACACATTTGATCTTATTACGTAGATGATTTTTGTAAAAATCAAACAAAACATCTCTACTTCAATTTCATTTTAGCGTTATTCTATTTAACTTGGTGAGATGTTTTTACTTCAGGTGAGGACAGAGCTCAGGTAGTTTTTCTGAGCTTTAGTGCCATTGTATCACATCATAACGGAAATGACTGAAGACAGTAAAAACACAAACTCATGTCTGATTGTGTGCAACACATAGAATTTTTTAATTTATTTTTTTTACATCATCCATTCCTTTTTTATATAGATATCTCATAACTAAGCAGTAAGCACAGTTCTCCAGAATGCCCTAAAGAGATTTTACATGATGCAACTGATTTATATAAAATAAATGACCAAATCATTACCGTAGCATGTGCTTGTTACACTAAACTTTGACAGTTCTGAACTGTTCAGACTGTGAGACCTTCATACTGTGAGACTCTAAGAGGTGTGTGCATCATGTGACTCCACTCAGTTTGTAGAAGCATCAGAAGGAGCTCTGATCACATTAGATTCCCATTTTAACCCCACTACGCTGCATGGGTTCCATTATTTTTACCCTTGATATAATTATAGAAAACATATCACACGTTGTGTGGCAGGAGACATGTCGTGGAAGTTCTTTTTTTTTTTTGTTTCTGTTCCTCCTCGGAGTGGGAGCAAAGTTTCATGTGTTTACAATACAATATATGAAATATTTAGCTGTAACCTTTAAATAGTTGGAAAAAGCTGAGCTGAGCACATATCTGATGTGTCAGATGGTATCTTCAGATGTGAGCTGTGAAAATTATGCAGATACGATAATTAAAAAAAATATCTAAATATTGAAATTTAAGGAAGCATCACTTTTTTTAATCAATTACTGTACAGTACTGTATTTACAAAAGTTAGCTATGCTTGTCCACTGGCATCCAGCAGGGGGTGCTGCAGACCCCACGACCACCACCCCCATGACCCCACACATTTTTTAACCTGTGTTCACCTGAACACAACCTGAACGGTCTCAAAAGTATTATCTCTTATGGCTATACTTTTTAATTCACGTTTTTTCAACATCTTATGGAGCTGAAACTGCACTTGTAAGTTTCTGATTATTTTGCAGATGTTGTGTAAGAATGTTAAACTACGGCGGAGCTTTAGGGCCATTAAGGGGGAAGAAAAAAAAAAGCATTACGAGAAAAAAAGTCATATTATGAGAATAAAGTCATAATACATCCTGGGTCAGTTCACAGCTGCTGTGGACAGGATCCAGTGCGAGTCACTGTGTTTATGAAGTAGTCCGGTCACTTTTGGGTCACTGTGAAATGTGCCTCCATTCACATTGTGATGACCACATCTGTCAGTGCAGCCATTAATTGCAATGACACACAGCTTCAGGTTATCATAAGAATCCATAAGCCACAGTGCATTGGGCCTCCTGCTATTGTACTGCCGACATCAACATTCATCATTTTACCACAGTTGTAACTGCTTTTTCATGTCGCAGTTCTGATATTATGACTTTATTCTGGTAACATTACATGACTTTATTCTGGTAATACTAGGACTTTATTATCACAAATTACATTATTGTCATATAACTTTTATTCTTGTAATATGACTGTCGTACAGCTTTGTTCGTAATGTAATTAAAAAAAAATGTTTTCCTAGCGTGGCCCTAAAGCTCCATCATACGCATTAGACATTCATGACAAATGTGTATTTTATAGCAAGTCTTTAACGGGGGTCATTCACTTCTGCACAGCTTGAAAAAAAAAAAAAAAAAGAGAAACTCAAAATGTTCCACATTTTTTCTAGTTTTTGATACATCTTAAATTTTGTAGAACTGCCAAATCAGATGTAACTCTGATGTTGACCTCGGTTTTTAACGACCATACTCGAACCCAACATGCCCAGGTTGAGTCTTTAGATGATCTTTGGCTTGAATTAAACAACCTCAATGTTTCAGTCACTCAGTGTTTTCCATGATGTCTCCACATTTATTCTCTATAAAAAAAAAACAAGCATACCCCTCCCCCCCAAGTATTTTGTTATTTTAAAGGTGTGTAGACTGTATATTTTCTGTTTGTTGAAGTCAGGTTTGTGTCCAGGCACAGAGCAGTATACAGGAAGGAAATCTGAATAAAAAGGCATTCACTTGCATTTAAATAAACAAGATTGTACAGATATTTCTTTGATTATTTTTGTAAATTTTGAAATATCATTGTAAAACAATAAAATGTTTAATATTCAATTTTTTGGTGTGTTATTTGAGTTCTGGAAAGTATGTGTGGGGGGAGAGAACTAGAAAAAAAAAATCAAAACCAAACGGGTCTTTATTAGAGAAAATACCCTACAATCAGCTATAAAAGGCACCTCAGTCTGGTCTCTGTACAACACAAGTGAACACAACCTGAACAAACAATATCTGAACAAAAAATGTAAACGTCTAAATTAAACATTTCACTAAAACCAAAACGGACTGTATTTAGAACACGTGATTTCACACAACAAAGTGTTGCGAGCTACCAAAATTACAATAATGATACATTCCTGTTTGTAACGCACAGAAAAGTCAAACGTGTTTGACGAGCATCAAATACATTCTATGGGTCCTTGAAAAATTTAAACTGTTAACACTATAATAAACCAGGGGTTCCCAAACCTGCTCCTTGAGGAACACCATCCTGCATGTTTTAGTTGTTTCTCTGCTCCAACACCTGATTCAGTGATTTAATTACTCAATCTCTGTAGAAGCCCATTAATCATCCATTCACTCAGCTCAGGTGTACTGGAGCAGAGGAACAACTAAATCATGCAGGATGGTCCTCGAGGACCAGGGTTGCGAACCACTGATATAAATGATGAAAATAAATTATTTTTTCCCCGATAGTAAAGCCTAAAACAGGATCCCATGTTTAAAAGAAAATGTTTAAATCCTTGCAGATACGGTTTCATACATACTTATGTGGTTACACCTGAACAAAGAGCTCATACTGTATGTTGGATGTCAATTAGAGGTGTGAGGAGCTCTGGCTGCATCACATAAAAACATGAAACTTTGCCTACATGCAAACTGTCTCCTCGCTGCTGCACATGCACTCTGAATTCACAAACAGCTCAGGAGCAGCATGGCTGCAGCGTCCTCCAGTGGCATTAAAGCAAACTTTGACCACAAATACACATTTACATCAGTTTCCTGCAGAGACAAACCGTGAGCTCTCAGCAAAATCTGTTTTAACGGTCTAGATGGTTCAAACCAATGGAAGAAAGTGGAAAGCAGAAATTATCAAGAGTTAAATACAAATAAAAACATTCACCTGACTTGAAACCATCAGTTTTAACCTCTGCTCCTCAGAGGATCCAATCCTAGTAGAGTAATCTAAAGCACGACCCAAGGTTTGATGTGAAAAGAAGGAGCGTGCTGCATGGCTTTCTCTTTGATTTGGAGAAGTCAACCCATCTTTTTTCACTAGTCGTCCTTTTTGTTTCCATCATCCTGACGATTCTGAAAGGACAAGTAAAGGGAACAAAACATCAGTCAGTTTCAAAATATTATTTAAGGCTACACAATCGTATCACAAAAATAAAAACAAAACCCAAGCTTGTACATAAAATGAAACAAGCCATCTGCTTACGCACTTTTTTTTTTAAATTTAATGTTAGACGAACACTGAACTTAAGAACTGACATTGAATGGAAATCTAAAATAAAAGGTTTAAGTGGGGGGTTGTGTGGAAATGTTATCAAAAATATTATTTGTTGTAGATAGCCATTTGAACAAATTCAGTTTGGAGGTAAAACATTGAATTCTAATTGGATGGACGTGCCAACAATAAATCTGTGCATGTCCAAAACCGGAGCAGACTACTTACATTCTTAAACATCTGTGTAAGAGATTTCATAGTGCTTCATCTGAACACTCTTTAATAAACCTTTACATCACTGCCAGATTCACATTTCACTTATTTACAATGAATACTTTGGCTATGTGCCAGCCTAAACAGGAAAAGCAGAAACTAGCTGTAGCACTTCCAAACAAGCCTGGACCACTTCCTGCAACATTATTAGAACGTTTCTGTCAGATTTACTGTGCAATGTGAGACTGAAACTAGGCCTGTCACGATAACAAATTTTGCTGGGCAAATAACTGTCTCAGAAATTATTGCGATAACTGATAATGTTTGAAATTTGACAATAATTAGCAATTATTGTTAAATTTAAGAAGTATACAGCATTTGTTCAATTGTTTTGAGTGTAGTACCCATTTTTGATCACTGGATGGCAGTATAAGACTGGTTGAACCAAAAGATGGATAGTGAGGAAGCGAGCAGCGCGTCTCTAAGAAAAATGGGAGGGAGGCCTGTGATTCCCAGTCTGTTACAGAACCCGATCCATAGTGTAGCTCATTTACGCATGCGCTAAAAGGAATACTTCCGGGTCGCACAGATCGCCTTTGAGTATGCTAGACTAAAGAAAATGTACTGGTATAATTCTGTTGATGAATAAGAACAGTCTTAATTTACTTAGAAAAGTATGTAATCCATCTCCGCCGATTTTCATGTTGCTAATTTACGTCACTCGTATTTCTGTTAAAATCATCAACATATTTACGTCATGGTTAAAGTGATATGCAGCTTCACCACTGAGCGCACTGTTTCACCATGTAAATAATTCATTCTGTATCTTGCAGGGTTTTTCCTCATTCAGCCCAGGATGGAGGTCAGGTGTAATGCGTCGCATACCATCTTAACCTATGATTTGTAATAGAAATACGAGTGTCATAAATTAGCTACATGAAGATCGGTGGGAGGGTCTGAAGTTGGCGGAAACTCCTTTTGGCCATGGACTTGCTGGAATTAGCTGTTAGCCTGTTAATCTGATCAAAACTAACTTGTTTGAACTGTTATGTTGTTCATAGAGGCATCTGGAACAGGTAACACGTAAACTGTTTATATTCTTGTAACAGAACCTTTTTGACTTCTTAAGATGCACATTGAACAAAAGGTACGCCAACATCCCTCGTTGATGAGGGATTTGAAAAGTGAATGTTTGTACTGTAGTCATAGAGGCAAGAGTTTTCTGGACTGGAATTGAACAGGGACTGCAAGTTAACCTTAATGTTTTTGGTGCAAGATATTCATGTGGGAAGGAGCTGCAGTGTATAAAAAGAGGTAAGTTGGTGGTTTTTTGTTTTTGTTTTTTTTGTCTTTTTTTAATTGTATGAGTGATGAAGCATGGAAGTGGAGGGAGTATCAGAGGAAATGAGACAAATATACATGTTTGTGAGTAAAAGTAAAAGGATTAGCAGTTAATTTGAAGGTGAAATTAGAATCAAGCGTTTTCAATTAATGTGATGATGATCAAGTGTGAGTGGGCACCCCGTTTGATTTAAAGAACACAGATCCATCAATGTCTGCTCTTCACAACATGTTTGTGGAAGTTTATCATGACAGGAACAAAGAAGACTTCTGAGCTCAGAAAAAGAGTTGTTGATGCTCATCAGGCTGGAAAATGTTATAAACCATCTCATGAAGCGTTTGGACTCCACCAATCCACAGTCAGACAGATTGTGTACAAATGAAAGATCTCCGTTACCCTCCCAGGAGTGGTGGACCTACAAAGTTCATTCCAAGAGCAAGGTGTGGAATAGTACGCAAGGTCACAAAGGACTGGTAACTTCTAAGCAACTGAAGGACAACCCATTTTTCAATAAAGACCTTTGTTAGATCTAATCACACACCAAAATGAGAGTCGGTACGTCTATTTATGTTTCAAGTTAACTCACAATATGGACGGACAGATGGTATTTCCAATTCACCTCTTCGCTTTGCGACGGTGGACGATAGCCCAAAATGCGGTGCTGTTAAGATTAGGATTACCTGGAGCTCCTGATGCTCCTTGAGCAGCCGGTCATACTCCCTGGCAAGGCCCTCGGTCTGCTTCTTCATCATGGCTGCCTCTGAGAGAGACTTCTTCAGCGCTGCAAAGGAAATATTCACCCATGAACACAAAGCATCGTCTGGGTCTTTAACTGCTACACATGTCAGCTCAACTTTCTCCTGGTCAGATGATGAAAACTAACACGTTATGAAAATCAGTGTGTGTTGGACGGGACATGTAGCTGTTCATTAAAAACTAACCATCTTCAGAAAGCTTCAGCTTCTCTTTCAGTGTTCCCACTTCGTTCCTTAACAGTTCCATGCCCTCTGCAGTTGCCTTGTCACCCTTCCCTTCCATCAAGATCTGCAACATAATAAATTACAAAGAAAAATAAAACAGTGAATTATTCTTAGTCAAATTATTTGTGGGGTGCAGTAGAAATGTGGAATATTTAATTTAGGCCCCATAAGGTCAACTGAACCACTGCTGACTGCAGCTGTAGAGCGGGTTATGGACTGATTTCCCAACAACGCAGAGAAAATACCTGTTTCAGCTGGTCATTGTCTTTCATGTACTTCTCAGCTGCTTCGTTTGCATACTCGGCCTCAGCTTGAAGAGCCACCGTCATCCCGGACACAGATGCCAGCTGGTTAATTAAAGTGATCAGTCGCTTCATAACTCTGGACAAAAATAAATAAATAAATAAAATAGCCAAGTGGGAGGTTGGTATGGTTTAAAAACGTGAGGTATGCAGCAAATTAATGTAAAAACTCACAGCCAGAGGAAGACGGCAAAACCAGAGATGTAGAGGTTCCTTTGAGCCCTGAACAGCTTCATGTGCAGGTGGTCAAAAATATTTGGCTGCAACTTGGAATCTGGGGTGATTTCTTTATTGGAGTACTTCCTCACCTCACGCACAGCGTCTATGACACAACAGAAACTAACAAAATGAACTACTGCATACGCCCCCTCACAGAAAGATTTATGGTTTAAATGAAAAAAAGTGTAATCTGGATGCAACTCTTCTGTTCAATCTGTTCTGACAGTAAAAACAAAAACATAAAAAGCAGCATTACTGTAGGAGTATTCTCAAGTGTGTCTTTACAGGAAGACAAGTAAAAGATAACTTTTACACCTCCTAACATTTGCAGGGTTTTTTTTTCTGCTGCCTTAGAAGCACCTTTTTTTTTTTAAACTTAACGATTTAAAGAAAATGTGTCAGGAAAACGAGCAGCATCCCGGTGCTGACAGTAAAACCAAGTTAGATGAGCGATGATCACAAAGTGCGACCACATGTATTAAAGTCTGGGCACTTTGTTGGTCTGAAGCGTCCAGGCTTGTTGACAACGTCAAAAAGAAAAGTGGGTCTGCTCCTTTTGGTTGGCCAGGACGCAGCCCAGCTAGACGTGATGAGAGGTGAGACGGGTTTGTCTTTTGAACTGACGGTGAAACGGTTTAGTGGCAGAGCAAGTGAGAGACAGAGAGAGAGAGAGAGAGTACTGAGAGCATCTAGAGTCCCTGATAAATGTACAATTAAACTAAAAGAAATGTAAATCGCCTGCTGTTAATGCACATACATGCTCTAATCATGTTCAGCTGATCCACAGCTGTTAGCTGAGCAGAGCGTTCAGCGTGAGTGAGCTGAAGCACCGTTTATAAAATGATGTGCCGACTCCACCTTTCAGGCGTGCCGCTTCATGTGCCGGTGTGGAAATGATGTAGACCCAAAACATTAACATTAAACTCAAAGAAGTGAATGTTTTCACGACTTCGTACGTATGTCAAACTGAAGGCCCGCGGGCCAAATATGGCCCTCGTTAACATCTTTTCTGGCCCGCAAGATGACATTTTGAAAGTAAAACATTTTAATTGCTTCTTATAGTTAAAAAAAAAAAAAAAAAAAAAAAAAAAACTGAGCATACTTTTTCAGACTACTCAATACGGTCAGCCAACTTTTAATTTTTCCGCAAACGTATATTTTTAATCAGAAATGGCAACAGAGCGTGTCAAACAAGACAGATGAAACTCTTATTGAGAAAGCAGCAACCAACAAAAGATTTCAGGTATCAGGCTGGAGTTAATGTTTTGTAACTGACTGACGGGAAACCCCAGGTCACTAGGACACTCGACTCTTTGGGGATTTTTTTTTTTTTTTTTTGGTCAACTAGGGGGATTTGTGAGAGAAGTGGAGCACTACGTCTAGGGTGGTATTGGTATTGGTGGCATTTCAGTATGCAGGGCGCCCTCCTTGGATAAGGGTAGGAGAAACACTGACTGAGTTTAACACCCAGTTAAACACCCAGTGCCATATGACTTTGGACTTTTTTTTTTTTTTCATGATTGGAAAAGCTGATTTGCTGATCTTAAACCCCCGGCTGTTGCCTTTCAAATGAAAGAAACACATAAAATAAAAAGAGCATGACTTTTTCTTCTTACCAATAAAGAGAACGACGAGAATTATGATCATGGTGAGAAAAACCTTGTTCCAGAACTTCGCCATCCAGCTCCAGATGCGCAGGTTGAAAATACTCTGCCACCTGTAAATAATAAACATTTAAAACCACTAAAACAGGGGATACGTTACAGATGACCACATATTACAGGACTGCATTTGTTTTTACTAACCCACAGTACAGAACAGAATACTATAAGACTTCCTGTTACCTTCTGGCAGAGATGAAGGGCAAACAGAGGATGACAATAACGCCCATCTCCACATAGAGGAAGAGAGCAACAGCAGTCCACTGCAAAGTCATCCTTATCCTGTGAAAACAGAGTAAAACACTTTTCGGACTAAACACACTTTAAATCACTTCACACAACGTTTAAGTCATGTATGTTGCAAACAATAACTTTAGCATTCCTTTTAGCTGATAAAAAATATCGAACAGCTCGAAACCAACTTAGCGCTTTTCTCACAACACACACCGACATTAATGCTCTTAATTCTCTGAAAAACACATTAGCTACTGCTCACAATGACTTAGGAATAAAGTTAATATCTGAGTATAAAAGCGAGTATTTTTACTACAGTTCAGCAGCTGTAAAGAAACGCTTCTTACCAGTAAATAATCAACACGCAAACTAGGAAGGAATGCCCGCACAAGACAAACTTTTACAGCTTCCTGTTTTAGTCTCTTAAGCGCCTCGTCTTTTCAGTTTCCGGTTTGACTTTTCACAATAAAATTTCATAGACGCTATCAAATCATTTATTTGCAAGTACAGCACACTGTCATGCTTTTCCACAACTGTCAGTAATACCACTTTCTCATCAATATCATTCTGTTTTAACTTTGTGTGTTTATTTTATGTGGTATAGATTTTAATTTTAAGTTACTTTTACTTTGAATAGATCCTTTTTCTAGTCTTCCTGTTGAACATTCGTTCATTCAACCTTTATTTAGGCAGGTTAAGCCCATTGAGCCTCGAGGACTCATTTACAAGAGAGACCTACGTACAGTACTATATGCATATACTGCACACACGTATATATATATACACATGATGGTAATGCTTTCTAGTGATAATTCTAACAACTCTTTTCTGT
>JAVCKU010000071.1:14559579-14570181 GCA_032273985.1 Hypsolebias coamazonicus
TCCATCAGGTCGTCTGGAAAGTTACTTTCTTTCGTTCTTTCTCTTTATTTTTTTTTTTTTTTTTTTTTTTTTTTTTTGCTGATATGTTTCATCCTTCATCCAAAGGACTTCTTCAGTCTGAGGAGACACCAAACAAACTGATTTACACAAGCAGCATACTCCATAGTGGGAAAAAAAAAATGCTGGTGCCAAGATGGCCTCTGGGGCCTGCCCTCTCCCTCGTCAACTCCTCTGAGACAGTCATGTCAAAGTGGTTCAAAACACCAAAGTTCATGGTCAATAATCCAGGTAAAAATACAACAATGTTCAGTCAGGTCATCTGGACGGTTTGAAGTTTTGAATCACTTTGGCATGACTTCCTCAAAGTAGTCGACGAGGGAGAGGGTGGGCCCGGGAGGTCATCTTAGCATCAGCAAACTGTTTGTTTTTTCCTCTATGGCGTATATGCTTGTGGAAATCAGCTTGATTTATTTCTCCTCAGATTGAAGAAGTTCTTTGGATGAAGGACAAAACATCTAAGCAAAAAAAGAAAGAAAGAACAGTCCATGTCCTGACTGAATTTTATTTTGTAGGGCAACTTCTTTTATTTTTAGGTGGAGCCTATATGGACCAGTTAAAATTTGATAAATGAGCCAATAAAAAATGGCATCCTTCTGTGTAGCTCTAACCCTCTTTGATCCTTCTCTCTTCAGTTCTGCTAATAAAGGTAGTACAAATAAATTCAAAAATGCAGTCAAACTGATTTGCTTCCACTTTGGTCTGGTGGCACATCATCCTGCAGAAACCTACATGCTCACAATTGACCTCCTATACATGCATATCAAGTGTGTCTTGAAATAGCTATGAAGAAACACATTCACGTGGCCCTCTTGAGGTCCCCGCCCCACGCTTTGACAACCTCCATCCGCGTGCATGTGTGTAGTTTCTCTGCTGGCAGACGCTAAACTGTATCAGCTCCATCTCCCGGGCGAACGCCTCGGCGGATCGCATCACTCACCGTCGTCAGAACGCATCCATCTGTTATTAGCAGCTTGCAGCCTAATCCTGGAGCTGCGACTCGTCTATGGACGGTGCCACACTCCGACACACACGCACACGCACACGCAAACCAAGGGGGGAGAGACGCCGGAGAGAGAAGGAGCTTGTGGGCGGATCGCCTCCTGGGGACAAATCGCCGAACAGTGCGAAAGTAACTGCAGGAAGTGGCGGATCGGGATGTGTTTTTATTATTATTGTGTTTAAAGAAACGGAAGATAATAAGGACATTTGTCTCTTTCTGGAGCTTGCATCTCGAGCTGCCTTCCACCGGGCAGCCCCACTCCGGGAGCGATGCGGAGAGAGGTCACAACAAAGTCACTTCTGTTCCTGAGGACCGCAGGGAAGAAACACTGATGGATCTGTGATTTGATCACTTTTTCTTCTTATTATTATTAATAATTATCGCTGTTTTTCATTTTTATTTATTTATTTCACACGTGGCAGATCCTGGGACGTATAAATAGCTAAGCGTCAGGCGACCGCGATGACTGTTTCAATCTGTGAGTAAGCGCGTCTGAGCTGAGACGCGACGATCTGTTCAGGAGTGAAATGTGGCGCTTCGCGGTGACGCGCAGCTGCTGAGCACAAAACCACCATCAGGAAGGAAAAAAAAAATCTAAACTGGGTTTGTTTTTTTGTTTGTTTTTTCTCTTCCCACTATAGTTCAGTTCGCTCCTCCAACACTGGACCTGAGAGAGCTGAGTGTTTTCAGGTTGTTCACAGAAACGCGGAGAGAAATGAGCGCGCGAGGAGGAGGTGGTGGTGGTGGTGGCGCGTCGGTTTAACCGTCTTTATTCCTGCACCCCCTCCTCCGGAGCACCACCAGCTGACGATCAGTGGACTGCTGCAGGTTAAAAACGAGGGGAGCTCAACGGGAACTAAACTGAAACGCCTTATCCCCCACCCCACCCCCATTACCATCAGCCTGCAGCGCGACCATCCTGGCGCGGCACGATCCAAAGGGGTGGGGAGACGGGGGAAAAAAGTGGATATTATTCATTTTTCTTTCTTTTTTTTTTTCTTTTTTTTTTTTTTTGGTACTTGTTTTTTTTGTTGTTGACATTTAAAACAAAATGTCCAGAAAGAGGATTATTGCGCATCTTCCTTGCTGAGGTGTGATCTTCACCTGGTTCGTCAAGAGAGGAGATCTTACCTAACAGGAGGAGAGAGAGAGAGAGGGGAGAACACGCGCAGGTACAGTTCCTGTCTTTTTTTTTTTATATACCCCCTTCTCTGTTTCTCTCCATCATTCTTCATTTTCTTCAGGGCTTCTCCTTCAGTCATTTCAGAAGGTGTTAAGTGGGACCAGACAGATAAAAGAGCCCATAAGAGATGAGGAGATAATGGCGCTGGCGTTTGCTCTCCTGTATGATTCAAAGACGTTGATTAAAGACACGATGTGGTGAGGGGTGGGGGTGGGGGTCATAGTGTTGGGATGGAGGGTAAAAGTCTGCAACTGCAGAGAAGATAAGACAGACGAGCCAACATGGAAAGTGGCCAGAGAAGGGGAAGAGGTGAACAGGATTAGGAGTTGTGTTGGGAGGGGGGATGGCAGATGGCTGGGTATAAAAGCATGGTTGAACTGGAGGGAAGAAGCAAAGCGGACAGGTCTAAAAGAGAGTTGTTATGGAAGGGTGGAGGGGTGGTAAGGGGAGCTGGGAGAAAAAGACGAGATGGATGATAGAGGTAAACGGAGAGTAGAGAGGTGCAGCAAGAGAGGGCGGTCTGTTGGAAAGGTAAGTGGAAGGTAATCAAATAGGTCGGGAGTTGAACAGTTCGAGAGGAGCTGAGGGAGGAGGTAGACCAAGAAGAAAGAGGCACGAAAAAGAGAGAGGGTGTCTCAGCTTGTGTTGGAACAATCCCTCGAGAAGTCTGAACAGCGTGATGCTGGAAGTGGGGAACACCGTGCTGTCGACACTATATAGCATTATCCCATGTTCTGCTGTGATGGAGGCTGCTGCACCATGGAGACACGATGCACACAGGGAGGAGGAGAACTGGGAAACCACAAAAAGGCATTTAACCAGTGTAGTTTGCTGTGTCAGCTCCAGCTGCTTTACCTGGTGGATCTCCTCATCGCTCTCTGTCCCATTTGCATTTTGATTGGATGTGCAGTGGATTTAAGCCACATTTAAACGCATGTATTCACATGTTCAAGAGTAAATGAGTTTCTAAGGAAGGTGCCTGTCGGCTTGAGGTTTCTGTAAGCCCCATCTGGCTTATTTAAAACATTAAATTGATATTTCATGGGTTTTTTTAGACCCATGCTTCTTTGCCTTTTCTTGCTTGGAAGATGACATGTTTGAAAACAGCTTAAACTGTCATGTAGAGGATAAAATGTAAGTGATTTTGTGTTTCTCCGCACGTCTTTAAATACAGGACGCAAATTATTAAGCACCGAAGCACATACTTCTTTCACATACTTCTATACAGCTTTAGAGAAAATCATGCAAAAACAACAAAACAATAGAACTCATTACATGTACACCAACATATGCATTTTTATATTTATCAACCAGCGTGTTCCTCATTTCTACAGGACTTACAGTTTTCTGTCAATTTACCACATAGTGCAGCCATGCACACCCAAACACTCATTATTATAGCTGAGTCTTGATTTTATTTCTTTAAAACCTGGACTGTGGAGTTTCTTTAGCATCTCCTTCATAAAGAACTGCACAAAAAATTGAATAAATAAAATATGGCCACCAGATTTTTTTGCCACTGGTGCTTCAGAATATTGTCTTGTTTTTCATGTTTTAAATGTCAGTTTGTTTGAGGTTCACTTTCTGGTTTTTGTCTGCCTGTTTGATAAAGGGAAGTGCTGTAATTGCCCCACACCTGCTTTGCACACCAGAAAAGGTGGGAATCACCATGACAACCTATGACTCAGCAAATTCCAGTCAGTGGCTGAGCAGAGATGAGTCTCTGCAAAAGTTGGCATTCCTAAATAAAGTTAAAATGCGTTTTTCAAAATACAGATTTGACTTTGTCATAGGTTAGGTTTTTATAAAACTAAGCTCCAAATTACTGTTGGTCATTGTGGGAAAAAAAAAAAAAAGTAATGGCATGTTGGTATTTCATGCAGTAGCTGTATTGAAACACTGCTAAGTTGGCGGTTGTTTGTAATGTTCAAGGGAAACATATCTCGCTTTATTTCTGCATTTCACCACAACATTAATGTACTTTCATAATAAAATAATGTAAATTGAATTTGTATAGGATTCCAAAGGTACAAAAGTAAATATCTGTCAGGCTTTCTGTAATTAAAAGTGAGTTAATGCAATCTTTCAGAGTACCATAATAAAAAAATGGCCTTGATTCTAGAAACAATTTTGAAAACTGACATCTCAGCTATAGTCAGATTGCTACATTCAGGGTCACTGCTTGTATTTCTGTCAAGTTCTTCTTTTAAGAAGTGCTTTCAATACATTTTTGAGTCCCGCAAACTTTTCATAATGTCATGGAAACAATTACAAGCATTAGCAGATTGAAAGTAACATTCAATCATCTGGAACACATCATGTCTAAGTTGACATTTGCGTTTTATCTGAACCATGTCCTTGAATTGCAGATCCCATTACCCCGTTGATCGTTAGTTTTAATAAAAGCTAATGGCACGGAAAATATTGACAGTGTTGTTTGGGAAAAACTTGTTGAAGAATGAGGTCAGGTTTTCCTTAGGGTATTATTTTCAGTCTTGTGTAAAAAAGTTTATTTTAACGTTTAAAATATGATAATTTCCAGGTTCAGACTAAATCAAAGTTAAAGAATAAATGAATAAATAAATAAATATATCTACCCTTGTAACTGAAACTGATCAACAGTACAGTCCATCCATTTATTTGATTTAGTAATTGAATTTCATTGTGAATATTTAGTTTTTTCAGTAACACAAAGATAGCAGAGGGAACTTTTGCCATTGAATTTAAGCATTGGAGCCACATTATATAGATATTAGAAAAACCATATTGTAAAATATACACGTGCGAAGATGGGCCTGTGATCGGAAAGTCGCAAGTCCAACTTCTGGAACCGTCAACATCAAAATGTGGGTGGAAAAGGTGTAACACCCACACCTGCCTCCACCCTCATTTGCCCCACTCTGGGTCCCTGAGCAAGGCCCTTGACCCCCATCATTTGCTCCCTAAACAGGTCTCTTTTGAAAATGAGTTCTCGTGACTCAATGAGACTACGTGTATAAATAAAGGGTAAATAAAAAAAAAATGAAATGATTGTAAATATATGGACTCACCATAAGCAGAAGATATGCATGTTATTTCTACCATAATCCATTCTACTGAGCAACAGTCAAAAGGGCATTGTCATTCCATACCCTCTTCCTGTGCCATTCCTGTTACATAGCTCAATTTTTCATTGGTGACATTTATTTTTTAGGAGGAAAATTGCAGTGACTGCAGACGTCAACTCCATTCCGTTGATGTCAAAATGTGCTTGTGCCATGAGTTGGGCACCACTCTAATCTCTGCTTAACAGAGAATCAGACAAATAACCAAGGAAAATCAGAAAGCACAAGTACTTTATGAACAAGGGAGAGTGATTACTGAGAGACAACAGGTGTGCTGACTACTAATGAAAGACTTGAGTGATGTGGTGGAGGCAGAAACATCTAAGGACATTTAGGCTAAGATACTGCAAGAAAATAAACATGCTAACCCTAAGATTTAAGTTAAAACAATAATAAAAACTAAAACAAAGACTTTGTCTCCTTCAATTTTAAACTTAGTAAGCAATAGAGCTTTCTCCAGTTTAACTAGCTGTGTTGTGCTGTGCTGTTTGACCATGTTCTCTGAGTGTACTTTTATATATATATTTTTTTCTTTACTGCATAAGAAAATGGACCATTGGTGTGAAAATGCGTGAAAAAATGTCATGTCAAGTCTGGGCTGTATCTCAATACTTTCTTCAACAACATGCATAAACTGGATGACTGAGTTTCATTCAGCCTGGTTGTGATGTGGAAGATGAGGGGAAAAAAATACCCATCTCATTTTATTTGGATCCAAATTACTGCTTTTAAAATAAATAAAAAAGGGTACAGCCCTTAGTGGAGGATGTAATCTTTAAGAGCCCTTCTTGGTTTATTTTATTCCATGAATGTCTGCGGGTTCCAACTAAAACTCCTGGCCACATCATCCCAGCCATGACTGAGGGGGATGTTATGTGTATCCACTACTGGCCTGTTTTGGGGTGTGTATATGTAATTGAGTAACTTTTATACCAATGGATAAGAAGTCATCTTGTAATCTGGTTCCCTCTTCCAGCACTTTCAAATTGGCATGTTCCTTCTGAAGATTATCTAGTTTAAGCATAAACAGTAAATTTCTTGGACACAGCGAATATAGCCTGGCCTCTATTTGAGCTAAAGACTCCAGCTGATGTTGTAGCTCATATTTTGTGTTTTTAATATCTCATTTAAATCAAAATAAATACTGGATTAACTCATATATATGGTCAATTGCAATCTGAGCTCCATTGAGGCAAAGCAGAAAGGAGTTAGACCCATGTTTGACCTTGATTTTCAGTATGAAAACAGGGCGTGAAAGTGGCGCTCCATAATCCTCTTGGCTTATTCGGGGTTTAGGCTAAAGATTTCAGAAAACATACCGAAGGAGTATTTTGGACCAGCAAGAGAAAGAGAGAGAAACTGCTGTCAAACCACGTTCTGACATGTAATTTGAATCCCAGCAGTTTATATGCACACTGCTTTTCCATCATTTGGAGGGACACATTACAGAGATAGATGCATTGTTCTTCTTTTTTTTTTGTCATCCTAAACTTACAGGTGGGGGATTGATAGGATTCAGAATATAATTACTTACATGTCTGTCAACATTGCTGGTTGTCAACAAACTGACAATGTGAAGTGCTTGATCATGTTTACGGTGTATCGATCCATGCTGTGTGGATGCAGCAAGGAAAGGGATTTCGGCTGGACGGATTGGAGTCGTTATGGTACAGTATTATAAAAATAAATGTAAGACTCTCTTTTCTGAGCAGCACAGCAGCACAGAGGTTAGAGCTTTCACCTTTTAACTAGTAGGCCACAGGATTACAAACAGCCTTGGGCCTTCCTTGTTGGAGTTTGCATGTTCTCCCTGTGCAACTTGGGTTTTCCCCTGGTCCTCCAGTTTCCTCTCACAGACCAAAAACATGGGATTAACATGCCTAAATAAAGAAAGAATGAATGCATGTTGTGTTAATTGGTGACTCTAGGACCCTAGGTGTGAATCAGAGTGTAAATGGTAGTGTGTCTCATTTGTCTCTATGTGGCCCTGTGATGGACTTGTGACCTGTCCAGGGTGTCTCCTGTCTTTTGCTCAATGATTTTTGGAGGCACCAACTCCCTGTGACCCAGAGAGGAAATTGGGTTAAAAAAAAGAAAATAATAATAATAATAATAATAATAATAATAATAATAATAATAATAATAATAGATGGATGGGTTTCGAATTCCTTTTATCATTTTTTTTTTTAGATTTTCAATTTCAGAAATAACTTTACTTTGTTTTCCATTGGGCAAAAACTTTGTTTAACATGCAACATTAGATTTAATTTCATTTACAAGGTCCTTTTACCTACAATGCTATTCTTAAATTTTATCATCTCTTTTATATATCTATTTATGTAACATTTTTCTTTCATTTTTGCCATTTATTTCACTGTTTGGTATTGCTTTTGTCCTGAAAAATCCTTATAACAGTAATGCTCTATAAAATTTACAACACACATAAACTTGCCTTGCCTGCCTACATTATAATAAATGATCACACTGAATGACATTATAGCAACCATCAATGCTGCGCGGCATCACAGCTGTTTGAGGGATTTGAACTTTTCAAAGAGCATTAAAAATGTTTCAGATGTTGCAAGAACTAACTTTGACGATAAAAGCATCTTCTTTTTTGGCATTGACTAAAGTAAATTAAAAGGTAAAAAAACAAACTGCAAAAAGTATGGTATGCTATAGCTTAGGTTGACAAAGTAGTGTTCCTAAGCTTATGATTAAGTTTAAAAACAGTAATGGTAAAATTCAACAATTTCCTGTGGGATCAATAAAGTTCTATCTTCTCTTATCTTATCTTATCTTATCTTCACTTATCTTATCTTAGCTTAGCTTAGCTTAGCTTAGCTTAGCTTATTCCTAAAGTGGATGAAACCCACCTTGAGTTGCTCAAGACTTAGCTGTTGTCACACTGTGTTGTCTAACAAGCTTTTCATAGATAAACCAAAGTTACATTGTCTGTTTATAAATAGTTAGGCAAGAGGATGTGTTTTAACTAAAGAAGGTACTGTATTGCATTTCTCAGTGGGAATGTCTGTGTCAAGATGCAAAACAAGGGTGTCTGACTGATAATAAAACTTGAGTTTTGAAGGGGTGATGGCATGATAGTCCTGGTCTTTGAACACTGCATTCAAATATAAGTGAAGATCCATGGGAGATTGCCAAGCTAACGTATACATAACGTTCTAAATGCTCATTAAGTTGTGTCATTTTCCACCTGGAGGGGGTGTAACATTTATACATTCTTACTTACAACCAAATTCACCTTTCAAATTTTGACAGACCCCCTTTCTCTCAACTCAGTTAGATAAACAATAGGTTAAACTTAATTTTATAAGCGTCATGGTTGATAAATTACTATGTAAACTGTGCATTAAGTATGACAGAAAGGTATGTTTCAGCATGTTGCTGTATTGGCTGCAAGAAGACAAGAATAGCTGCCTTCATGACATGGCTTGAGTGGTGTGTCTTGTAGTCCTAATGCTAGACCCAACTGAAAGGTGTGGAGGCATTTTATGTACTATTTTCACCAGACAAAACCACACTTTTAAGGGATTTTCAAAGCAGTTTTCAACTCAATAGGAAATAGAGTTTAGTCTTTCAAAATATTTTTACACCCCCACGAACCATTACTTGTACATTTTTCCACTATTGTACCTTGTGAAAAGTACCTTGAGACTATAAATCTTAAAGTCTTCTGCTAGAGGCAATTTGGTCTCAGTACAGCTTAAGTGAAAATTTGGTTTGCATTGCTAGTGATAGGTAAAAATAATCTCCAGTGTGTGCTGGACTCTACCAGGGTTGCATTTTGCCAGCGCTGTTATTTTAGCTTGAAGAAAAATAATTTCTAAGCATAGCCAAGGAAGCTTTCCAATTCTCTTCATAGCTTTTGACAATGATTAGGATGTGCTGCACTTACCAGTTGAGGACCTTTAACAGATTAATACATACTGTATACATCAGAGGTCATAGTCCTCAGCTGGAAAATTGTTGAGGCTGCGTCAAGTGAAAGAGCTTATCTTGGTGTGTCACTCATGGTGATAATGATGAGTTGACAGATAGGATGCCATTTATAATGATGAAGACACTGTATTGGTCTTTTGTAATAAAGAACATGATGGGTTTAAAGGCAAAACCATAATTTATCAGGTATGTCACATTGCAACACTCACTTGTGATCCTAATTTGCAGGTAGTAACAAAAAACAGAGATCACAACTGAACAGTGCATGCACTAAAGGGAAGCTGGGTCCCACCCTTATAGGAGCTTAGCTGTATTTGAGGAGCTCAGAGGTTGGAGTCACTGCTCATTTTCAGCAAAAGAAGCCAGTTGAGGTGGTTTGGGAAAATAGTAAGAATATCTTTCAGACACCTCTTTTGGGAGGTGTTATGGACATGTCCCTCTGGCTGAGGTCGTGGAGCAGACTCAGTACTCACTGATGATATTATAACACTCATAGCTGGCCAGGGAACATTGTAAGAGATGTTCAGATTAGCTAAAAGTGGTAGCTGAAGAAATGGAGCTCTGGGAATCTTAAGTCAGGCTGAACATGCCCTGAATAGACAATGAATGGATAGATAGATGTTAAATAGTTCATTTGCTGGAGTGAAAGCCACAACAAACTGAAATGAAAGTATGTGGCTTCAGTTCATTTTACAACAATGTACTGGCATCTAGTTACTTTGTCCATGGTGTCCTTGTAATTATTTTAGATCAGTAGGATGTTGTACAGTATGCTGAAATAACAACCCAGTTCATGTGTGTTTCTGCGGGCTTGCACGTGCGGCAACAGATGCTGGTTCAGTAATACAATCCTGTCTCACCAGGGGAAATGGGCAAGATGTGCTGCTGAAGAGTGTGAGGTGAAGAGAAGAGAACGGGGGTGGTGGTTGTGGGGTAAGGGCTGTTAGGACAAAGACAGCAAGTGGTGTGTTGAATCCTAAGCAGGATGGCATTAGAATAGTGCTGTGTGGAGCTGGCGGATGGGCAAGGAAAAAAAATGCTTACAGAATCATGTTCGATTTGAGACGTTTTCCTTTGGAACTGCCTCTTTTTTGTTTCTCATCTTTAACTTTGATTTGTAACAAATTATTTTAATTTAAAATTTGTCGTTTTTTCCCTCCAAAAGTATTTTATTTCATCACATCCCGCAAGGTGTTATGCATATTTTCAATGTTTTTTTTTTTTTTTTTTTTTTTTTTTTATTTAAAATTTAAATAAATTATAATAATAAAAAAACCCTGTGTGATAAATAAAGT
>JAVCKU010000071.1:14641284-14652723 GCA_032273985.1 Hypsolebias coamazonicus
TTCCGAGTTACGGCAAAATCGACCTACGAACGGTCCTTAGGTCCGGAACCCGTTCGTAACTCGAGGACAGCCTGTATTTCCTCGACTTACGGCAAAAATCCGGATTTACGAACGGGTTTGCGGCGCAGTATAATGAGTTCCGATTTACATTAAAATCGAGTTACGAACTGTTTGTAGGTACGGAACCCGTTTGTAAGTCGAGGACTACCTGTATTTGAACCTGGATCTTCTCATGTTGAGAATGGATAGAGTTGTGTCCGTTCTAGTCAAACTTTAAAAATAAAATTGTACATCATCTCACACAATTTATTTATATGGGATGCTCCGTGTTGGTAATCACTCTTACCTACTCCTCTTACAAGTTATAGCTCAGTATTTGTAAAATTGTTTGAAATACGACAGTTTTTGTATTAGCTGTGGTGGCCATCTTGAATTAAGTAGACTTCAAACAGTATTCAATTATAGAGGTACATTAAATGATGATTTTTCTGAACAATAATTAGATACTTTGCTAACAGACAGACCAGGTTAACTCTGAATATGCACTGGCAACATTTTAAACAAAGACCTTGCACAATCAGTTAGTGCTTAGTTTAATTATCCTGCTTTCTTTGGGTCAAAATGACCCACAAGGCTTCTGTTTAAAACTGAAGTCCACTGTTTCACAAGATATTTAGGTAAAAACCAGACACAGGCACTTACGCAGAGACACGAGCATGGCATCCATCCACCCTTTATCTTTACCTGCTTCTTTCTTTTTGGGTCGCGTGGGTCACTGGTGCCCATGTCCAGAAAGTCATTTTGTGAGAGGTGGGAGACACCCTGGACAGGTCTGCAGTTCATCCCAGGGACACATAGAGACAAACGAGACAAACCATTCACTTTCTCACTCACACCTAGAGACAATTTAGAGTTACCAATCAGTCTAACATGCATGTTTTTGGTCTGTGGGAGGAAACTGGAGTATCCAGAGAAAACTCGCGCATGCACAGAGAGAACATGCAAACTCCACCCAGAAAGGCCCCCGGACCGGGATTTTAACTGGTGTAACCTGCTCACTGAGAGGCAGCAGCTCTACCAAACGTGCTACTGTGCTGCCCAAATTACAACATAATTGTTACGCAATGCTTTGAAAAGTGTTTTATAGTCTGAACACAGAATGCTTATAATAATTAAAAAAAATGTTGTTTGTTGCTATAATATGAACAAAATTAGATCAGCAGATAGACTCTGCAGCTGCTAAGATCATCTATACCAGAGAGAGTCCCAGTGTTACAGATGACATCTGTGCTGTTGCATGTGTGTGTATGTGTGTGTGTGCATCAAAATTAGTGGCTTTTAGCACAGCATGGGGCACATGTGTTAGAAGGGCAAGGACACAACACTTGAGCGATCAAATGTTGAACTGTATCCAGATCACTGTGCGCCCCAGTGAACAATCTTCACAACTACACCCTCCCATGCCCCTTCCCCTGACACTCACTCATCCTGTCACCCACCCATGCACACACAAACTAATATGCCCCTTTACACACCCTGTCCACTGTCACACTGGCTAGCATCTAAGGAGGTGCCGGAGGTCTATGTGTGATTTTCTCCCAGAAGACTCAAAACCGGCTTCTGGCCCTTATACATTTTTCACATGGACCCAACGATATACTATTACAGTCTCATCACTTGAACTGATTTAGTGACTAAAAGCGAGTGCAACAACAAGAAAAATAAATAAAATAAAGAAAATCACTATAATGCCACTTTTAGTTAAGTGGGACTTATCTGTGCTGCTGATCTCATGCTGCTGATTATCTCATGCTACTGTATTCAATCATACCTGTCTATTCACTGCAGACTCATGTTCAGGCTGCTGTTTAATATACCATATTATTTTACATTATTAGTATTTAGCATATATATTAGATCTTATAGCATTTGTTTAGTGTTTATATTAGATCCTTATATACTGTTTATTTTTATATTTTATATTTTTGTAATTTTTGGGTGTAGCTGGGATCTTGTATACACAATTTCAATCCACCTCATGTACCACGTGATGCAAACGACAATAAAGAACCTTGAACTTGAAGAATATACTTTTCTCTAAATATCTGCATGACTTTTGTTGCTCATCTGTGTGTGATATCTTTACTCCTCGTTAGGTGACGTTATGCTTTTTCCAACCTCTATTTTCCAATATGGAGCCAGGTCTAAGGTCATAAAAGATCTGTTCTGTAATGTTTCACAATGAAACAATCAGAAGTTTACTCTTTTGGATAGTTTATATTTTGATTTAGATGATATAATTCAACCCCCTTTGCTTTTCTCTTTTTACCTACTTAGCTTTTTTATTTTTTTATTTTTTTTTCCTTCCCCCCCCCCCCCCCCCACTCCTACTTAATAAAACTGAAATCTTCTTAGTTAGGAGATCAAAGTTTCTAATAGATTTTAGCCTGTATAAACATTAAAGTAAGTGTAATTGGGTCGTTTTGAATATCCAAGTTTATTTCTCTGGAGAAAGCTTTTCTTAGCCATTTGCACATTAATAGGCTGGTATTATTAATAAACTGGAAGTAACCATGGCAACATTTTCTCTTCACATATTCTGCATTGTGTCTATTTTTTCGAAATAACTTACAAGACTTCTGTCTCTACGTGACCTTTGCTCAACATAAGAGCTACAGTAAACACCAACATTAATCTTAGTCAATCAGGAGTGTATGAGTAGTACTTACTTGTCATTGTGTGAAGCAACAACAATAGAAGAGTCAAAAGGGGGAAAAAACAAATTTATAAAAAAAAATAACGTTTTATTGCTTAACAGCTGGGTTCAATGAGTTCTGGCTTAGATTGATGATGCATCTATTCATATAAAATACCCACCACTCTTTGCTTTTAAATGTTTTAATAAAATAGCTACAGAGTTTTATTTCAAACTGAAGATGATCAGACAGAATCATTTACCTGTATCTATTCAGATATCGTAAAAAATGTAAAATAACTAAAGCAGATGAGATCACTCACTATTATTATTTTTTCCTTCCCTCTGTGGATCTCGGTCAATTAATCCAGCATCTTTACCTGCCTCTCAGCATTAATTACTTCAGACCAGTTGCACTCATGTTCTCAGTCACCAAATCAGGTCAAGTGATGAGACTGTAAAAGGACAGCAAGTGGCAGGGAAAAAACGCACATGTTTTTTAATTCATTTATTTATTTATTTATTTTTTTTTTTAGCTTTGGTATCTGTGAGCCTGTGAGTTTGTGATGGGTTGGGTTAGAGAGCAGAGCAGATGTGCTATTTATAAAGAAACAAAATGAATGCGATAAGGATGACCAGATAATTATATGGCGTCTGATGGAGGAAGGTACTGGTGACAAGTGGGTGTATTGGAAGTGGTTACTTTCAAGGAATATGAAATATATGAGAGGAAGAGGCGGACATGTTCGCAAAACAATGTTCAGAAGAGATAGAATATCTTGTCTATGCCGACAGCAAGACAAAAGATGGATATGAGCCAGACACATTGGTACTACTTAAGATGAAATGTAACTCCTCAGTATATTCTAAACTTAATAGTTCAGTCAGGTCTTTTGAAAGAAGGTTTTGTGGAAAAGTTATCAACAATATCTTATGCGAAGATTCACCTTCATCCAGTACATGGTAATTCCAAATAGAGGTAGTCCCCGACTTACGAACGAGATCCGTTCCTACGCCCCTTCGTAACTCGAAAATCGACGTAAGTCGGAAAATATGTCCAAACGGCACCTCATACATGCAACTCATACATCCAAGCCCCTCATACATACAGTACTGTATTTTTACCAAGCACTTAGCCTATCCTCAAAAACTACATACATTTAGGAACCATAACAAAGGAAAAAAGAGTTAATTTCTTACCGGGGGCTGGTTTCTTCCTCCGTCTGTTAGCATGTTAGCTCTTGCTCCTCCGAGCTCTGCAGCTTCCTGCTGCTTCACGTGGTCCACAGCATTTACAGTAAGGTCTGTTAGCATGTTAGCTCTTGCTCCTTCTAGCTCTGCAGCTTCCTGCTACTTCACACGGTCCACAACGTTTACAGCAAGGTCTATTAGCATGTCAGCTCTTGCTCCTCTGGTCCAGCTCCACTGTTTTCTGCCATCTGACGACACCATCCACTCGTCCATCTTACAGTAAGGTCGGCACCTTTTGTTTACGACGTAAAACCGCCCTCCTCTGCTCCAGTCTGCCTGTTAGTATGTTTCCACAGAGTGCATCAAGCTACTCTCCCCCCTCCTTCCTGCTCCGTCCTGTAAGTTTCGTTTCGGTACCGTATATTCTGGTGTAAAGTCACATAAACGCCGTAACTTCAAAGCAATGCTTTTCAACGGGAGCGCGTTCGTAAAGTCGAATCGCCGTAGGTCGAGACCGCCGTAAGTCGGGGACTACCTGTACTTATTGTGCTTACAAGGTAGTAACTTAGTCTGAAAAGTTTAATATAACTAGATGAAATATATAGTGAACCGATTTGGCTCAGTATTTGGCAAAAAACTGGCAAGTTTTGTCTCACTCAATCTTAATTAATGCATAATTAAGTGTTTATAGAGGAATTAATAATGTATCCATAAACTATTTAGTAGCCATCTATAAGGGGAGCCTTCTTGTAAAGTACCATTTTATGTTCTTCTATAGTCTTTTTTTTTCATTAAAAGAAATGTTTAACGACTAAGAAACAGTGTTTTAATTTATTGCAAGCTGACAGTTTTTCATGCTCCAGATGTGAGCAGCTGTAGGTTTGAGCCCAGAAAGGGCATTGACTGTGAACTATTGACTAAATCCTTCATGCCAGTTTGAAAGAAGCAGTCAAAACCAGAAAATCATGCTGAACTTGTTTCATACACAAGGTGGCAGCGTTGGTTTATTAAGAGCTTCAGGTCCAATGCTCCACTTCTTAAAATGCATTGTGAAAGTAAAAGATGTGTTGAGATTAGAAAACAAACACCTGAAGTTTGGCGTAAATGTGTGAAGAGAGGAAAACTTTGTGGTTCTTGTTGCAGAAAGTGCTGCTGCAGAGACTCTTGTCCCATCAAGATGAACCAAAAGCTCAACTTCATCTTGTCCAAAAAGAAGTCTTTGACTCAGCTCTCTGTTGTACAAAGGGAAGTCTTTATTATACAGAAAGCATCGTAAGTCAGAGGAAATGTCAATGTGGTTCTTTGTTCATTTGTCCTTCTACGTAAAAGCTTCACGGTGTTGAACCAAACGGTTCACCCTCCTCCAGTTCCACAGTTCAGTGTACGGATCTGGTCCTTAGCAGGTTCTAAAACTCTTCAAACCCAATAGTTACTGCAAATTCAGGAGAGATTTGATTATTTTAATTTCATTTTACTACACAAAACAAATAAGTCAGCAACTTGTTGAAGCACAGCAGCAGTAACTTGAAGTCCAACAAGGTGGAGGTCCTCTGGACAGATCCTTTGTTGAAGAACCCATCCAGAGGACCCAACTCCACCTTATTGGATTCATCTTATCAATCAATCAACTTTATTTCTATAGCACATTTTAAAAACCACAAGGGTAGCCAAAGAGTTTTACATTAAGACAAAAAGACTAATTAAGACAATGAAAACATATAAGAATACACAAAGAAACATAAAACATACCAGTTCTACTGCAGATGTGAAAATGTCATAAAATATAAGATCACGTGTTAAAAGCCAAGGAATAAAAGTGTGTTTTTAAAAGAGATTTAAAAACATGGAGAGGACGCCTGTCTGACACTCAGTGGTAAGTTGTTCCACATCCTGGGAGCAACAACAGCAAATGTCACCTCTGAGCTTCAGCCTAGTTTTGGGGACTGTCAACAGCAACTGATCAGCTGATCTTAGAGATCGGGGAGGACAGTAAGGCTGAAGCAGCTCAGACAGATATGGTGGGGCGAGGTTGTTCAAGCATTTAAAAATGAACAGCAAAAGCTTAAAATGAATTCTGTATTGCACAGGGAGCCAGTGAAGGGACGCCAGGATGGGATTTATAATTATGCTCACGCCTACGGGCCTGCGTTAAAAGGCGAGCAGCAGAATTCTGCACAAGCTGCAGATGGACGAGAGAGGTCTGGCTGATGCCTACATACAGTGCATTACAGTGGTCAAGACGAGCTGTGATAAAAGCATGGATTAATTTCTTCAAGTCAGGTCTTGCTAAGGGTTTAGTTTCTGTACTTCTGAACTTCTGAAGTAGTTTCTATAGTCCAGGTGCATTTTCTATTGTTTCAACTTATTGTGACTAATGCCATGCAGTAAAAAGTTGCCCATAGCTAGTCTCCCGCCAGCCGTGAAGAACCACCTCACCTCTGTGAACGCTGCCCGAGCCTTGGCTACACTCATCATTTAATTTACTGTAGTGATGATCGGTGAATCCTTGAAGCAGAGGCACGTGTTTCTGCGCACACGCCGTAATATATCATCCATCCATCTATCCATCCATTTTCTTCTGCTTATCTGGGGTTGGGTCGCGGGGGTAGCAGCTTAAGGAGGGAGGCCCAGACCTCCCTCTCCCCAGCCATTTGGGCCAGCTCCTCCGGGGGAATCCTGAGGTGTTCCCATGTCAGCCGAGAAACATAATCCCTCCAGCATGTCCTGGGCCTTCCTCTGGATCTCCTCCCGGTGGGACGTGTCCAGAACACCTCACCGGGGAGGCGTCCAGGAGGTATCCTAACCAAATGTCCAAGCCACCTCAACTGTCTCCTCTCAACATGGAGAACCAGCAGCTCTACTCTGAGTCCCTCCCTTCCCGCATGACCAAGCTTCTCACCCTATCTCTTAGGGAGAGCCCAGACACCCTGCGGAGAAAACTCATCTCGGCCGCTTGTATCCAACATCATTTTGTATTGAACGTTTCAGAATTTATCCGAGAGCTCATTCTTTCGGTCACAACCCAAAGCTCATGATCATAGATGAGGGTAAGAAAGTAGATTGACTGGTAAATTGAGAGCTTCGCCTTTTGACTCAGCTCTCCCTTCACCACGACAGACCAGTAGAGTGCCTGCTTCACTGCAGACACAGCACCTATCCACCTATCAATCTCACATTCTATTTTTACCTCATTCGTGAACAAGACCCCAAGATACTTAAACTCCTCCACTTGGGGCAGGACCTCCTCCCTGACCCAGAGAGGGCACTCTACCCTTTTCCAGCTTAAGACCATGGCCTCAGATTTGGAGGAACTGATCCTCATCCAGGCCATTCTGGTCTAATTCAAGGTAATGTGGTGAGTGGTGGGGTGGTGCTCTTACGCCCTCTATTGGCCAGCTGCCACTGCTTTAAAATGATTTGAAAATTCACTTATGGCTATTGTTTTGGCTATAGTACATGAAATAACTGACTTTATATTCACTTTCTCATGTTGGTGTTAATCATAAAGTTCTTGTGTGCGCAGTAAAAACACAAACTTCACCACAACATCAGGTGGATCCAGGTCTAAGTGTGCATGCTCACTCGATTAAAACCATTTATCTCGACTCCAGACCCACAGGCCCGTCTCCCACAGTGCTTCTTCAGTGAATTATGAGGGCATGTCTATGAGGCTGACCCGCAGTAAAAGCTTTCCATCAATAAAAGTATTTTGGCAGAATTGCGATCGGAGATAAACAGTGCAGCTTTATGTACAAGAAGGAAGAGAGTGTGTGAAAAGGACACCAGGGGGAAGTTTGTCTAGGTGGGAAAACAAAGACACAAAGAAACATTTACCTTTCATCTCTGTCTCCCTCTGTTTTGCAGATTACTCTCATGAGCTGAGGTTCTACCTTATCCACATGACGGAGGTAAGAGGAACGACTGTTTGTTCTGTGAACGATTAAGAAAAAGTTTTATGTTTTTAATTTCACTAGATTGTTATTGTCTTTGTGAATTACATTTAAATTTAATTTTGTAAAAAAAAATCTTGATTTACATTAGAATTAAGTAAAAAGGGGCAGTTTTTATAAGACTAGTTCTTCTTCTGCCACCTTTCATTTTATTTACATTTTTTATTGTATTATATCATGAATATATATGTGTGTGTTTGTATGTGTATATATGTAAATATATGTATGTATATGTGTTTTTAAATGAAATGAATAAAATTTGAAAAAAATAAAATGTGGAAGATTGGAAGCTAAAAGCTAAATTTAGCAGAATGGTAGCTAAAAGCTTTATGTGACAGAATGATAGCTAAAAGCTAAATGTGGCAAAATTATAGCTAAAAGCTAAATGAGGCTGATTGTAAGCTAAAAGCTAAATGTAGCAGAATTGCAGCTAAAGCTAAATGTGGCAAATTAGCAGCTAAATGTGGCAGAATGGTAACTAATCGCTAAATGTGGCAAAATGATAACTAAAAGCTAAATGTGGCTGATTGGAGGCTAAAAGCTAAATGTAGCAGAAAGGTAGCTAAAAGCTAAATGTGGCAAATTAGTAGCTAAAAGCTAAATGTAGCAGAATAGAATAGTAGCTAAATGCGAAATGTGTATGTGTGGTAGCTAAAAGTTAAATGCAGCAGAATGGTAACAAAGCTAAATGTTGTAAAATGTAGTTAAAGCAAAATATATCAGAATTGTAGCTAAAAGCTACATGTGACAAAAAGGTAACCAAAAACTAAAGATGGAGAAATGATAGCTAAAAGCTAAATGTGACAAATTGGTAGCTAAAAGCTTAATTTAGCAGAATTGTAACTTAAAAGCTAAATGTGACAGATTGGTAGCTAAAAGCTAAATGTGGCAGAATAAAAGCTAAATCCTAAATGGCAGCTAAAAGTTAAATGCAGCAGAATGGTAAATAAAAGCTAAATGTGGTAAAATTACAGCTAAAAGCTAAATGTGGAAGATTGGAAGCTAAAAGCTAAATTTGGCAGAATGGTAGCTAAAAGCTTTATGTGGCAGAATGGTAACTAAAAGCTAAATGTGGCAAAATGATAGCTAAAAGCTAAATGAGGCTGATTGGAAGCTAAAAGATAAATGTAGCAGAATGGCAGCTAAAGCTAAATGTGGCAAATTAGTAGCTAAAAGCTAAATGTGGCAGAATGGTAACTAATAGTTAAATGTGGCAAAATGAGAGCTAAAAGCTAAATGTGGCTGATTGGAGGCTAAAAGTTTAATGTAGCAGAATGGTAGCGAAAAGTAAATTTGGCAAATTAGTAGCTAAAAGCTAAATGTAGCAGAATAGTATAGTAGCTAAATGCTAAATGTGGAAGTATGGTAGCTATAAGTTAAATGCAGCAGAATGGTAACTAAAAATTGAATGTGGTAAAATGTAGCAAAAAAAATGTAGCAGAACGTAGCTAAAAGCTAAATGTGACTGAAAGGTAGCTAAACGCTAAGTTAAGTAGAATGGTAACTAAAGGCCTAATGTGGCAAAATGGGAGCTCAAAGCTAAATACAGCAGACTGGTTGCTAAAAGCTAAATGTAGCAAAAAGGCAGCTAAAAGCTAAATGTGAAATACAGTAATGGTAACTAAAAGGTAAATGTGGTAAAATGGTAGCTAAATGCTAAATACAACAGAGAAGTACCCAAATGTAAATGTAGCAAAAGGGTAACTAAAAGCTAAATGTGGCAGAAGAGTAGTTATAAGCAGTGTAAACAATCTATAGAGACTTTCCATGTATTTCTATGAGAAACATCTTTCTAAATAAAGTTACACATTTTGAAAATGATAAAAGTTTCAAAAACAAAAGTCACAGCAGCCATATGCTGAACAATCGGAACATTTTCATGTATGAACAACTAAAATAATAAAGTGTATTGAAGTAAAACTGTAAAAAAACGACTGACAATTAATAAACAGGAACACAGCAGAGTGAATGCTGTTTCAATGTTTGCAGTAGTGTCTCATTTGTCTCTATGTGTCTCTGTGAGGGACTGGAGACCTGTCCAGGTTGTCCCCCACCTCTCGCACTGTGACTGCTGCACCAGAGACCTCCACGACCAGAAAAGAAAGAAGCGGATGAAACAAGATATAATGGATGGATGGATAAGAAATCAGTTCTTACATGTTTTACTTCAAGCCTTTAAGAAAAAAAAAAAAACTACATCTGGCACCAATGATAACATTTAAAAATAAAACTATCTGAATCTAAAGAAGCACCTTCACTCTTTCGTCAAAATCATCAGAATTTGTTTAACCGACGCACATTTCTGCATCAATTTCCTTAATGCTGCAAAGGGAAAGTTAAACTTATCCCATGTGAGCTCGATGAACCAACAAAGCTCCTGCAGTTTGTGCCGCTTTTAAAAACTTCCCCGCCTTAACGGATAGAGCCGCGGAGGCGCTGCAGTCATCCATCGGAGCGGCGGACAGCTTGACCAGGGGAGCGACCCCCGGATGACGGATGGCGCGAGGCCGGAAACGAGCGCCTTTATCAGGCTGCATTATCCCCCAGCAGCCGATCCAGACAGGCCAGATTTTTATCGAACTGTATTGGATTTAGTAATTTCCTTTTCCAAGACAAATGGATGGAGATAGTGAGGGGAGAGGGGTGGTTATTGTCTGCAACGCTGCGCTGATTATTACTTATGATCCAGTTAGCATTTCTGGCTTGTCCTGACGCGTGGCGGGTACTACTCTCAGTTTGTTCACATTTCTGTCAAACTTTGAAGTAAACAAGTAGTCAATTATCAGGGGGAGAGGTTTCAAATTAAAAGCTCCTTCCACCTGTAAAAACTGAAGAACTTTTACATCTATTTATTGGTCTGTCGTATGATTTGAGAAACCCTTCATGGCCTTCGAAAAACTGATTTAGCGGCGATGCATGTTCTGGTCAAAATAATTTAGTCAAGACAAGAGCCAAAATAAAAGCATTAGTCACAACAAATAGAGTTAAAAATTATTTAAATTGAGACATCAAAGTTCATGCTCAATAATTCAGATAACAAAATTAAAAAATCCAACAAAGTTCAGTGAGGCCATCTGGATAGTTTCTTTTTTTTTTTTTTTTTGAGAGGCATTTCGTCCTTCATCCAAAGGACATCATCAGTCTGATGGTTGGTCAGATTGCTGGTTGTTCTACTCAGTTTGTTGTGGCTCCTTAGATTGAGGAAGTCCTGTGGATGAAGGACGAAACATCTCTCAAAAAAAAAAAAAAAAAAAGAAAGAAACCATCCAGATGACCTGACTGAACTTTGTTGAGTGTTAAATTGAACATTTCGACAGTTATCTGATAAATATAATTTTTCTGACTTTTGTCTTCAGATTCACAGCAAACACGACTCGCCAGTTACTCACAAATACAACATTTGAATTAAGATGGAGCTGCCATGAAACATCTGCTCAATGCCCAGCATCACCAAAGGCAAGAGGTGTCTGTAGGAGCAGGTGATAAATGAATATATTCGTGAATGGGTATGAGCAGGAGTAAACCAGCCACTAGGGAGCACAAGCCAGTGTATCTCTTGTGCTGGTCCCAAGCCCGGGTAAATGGTGAGGGTTGTGTCAGGAA
>JAVCKU010000071.1:14911603-14922013 GCA_032273985.1 Hypsolebias coamazonicus
GCTGGGTAAAAATGTGTAAATATCAGATCAGTTATCTTGTAAGAGAGAGGACCGATCAGACATATTCAGTTATACACCAAGTTATACACCAATAAACCAAAAAAAAAAAAAAACAATTAGTAGTGCACCAAAAACAAAATGTTCAGTTTTTGGGACACTTTTGAATAATCTTCAGTCTTTGCTGGGTTTTATTCAACCATTCTCCGTATATCTATCACAATCTTGCTTGCAGCCCAAAGTTGCTCACTTCCACCAACCAATACATCAATTTGTGGCTTTGATGTAATCATCCAACACACCAGAGGATATAGGGGGAAATGTACGTATTCTGGTAAGCACAAGCCCACGGTACCAGAATCTCCTCTGGCTGTGCAGTAAAAAACGTAGAAACTATACGTTGCGTGATCGATGACAAGCTGATTTACAACATTTCCTGAAAACCCAGCATTAGTCACTGACTTATACAGACCCAAATACAGTAAACACACAATTGGGTGCCTGCATGTTGAGACATTTCAGCACAAGAAACCTCTCACTGTTTAGTAAATTTCAGGGAACAAAAACGATTCTTTTTTTCCCCACTTTCCACTCAAGTGCTGTCGACTCCAACACATTTCAGAGTTGGGATGATTTGTCTTTTGGCAGAAAGTCTGTAATCAGTACTTAGAACCCACATGCAGAGAACTTGTGCACAAACAGCCGTAGACTGTTTGAGGCCTGCATGAGAGCTCTGCAAATAAGTCATTTTGCTTCACAGGCCAACGAAACTGAAACGTTTCACACAGCTGGCTAAAAATACTTTGTTTTCTTTCTTCTTTCTGTGTGTTTCTCTTTCTTTCTTTTTTTCTTCTCTTGCAGAGGGAGGAGAAGTGGGTTGGTCAGAAGGAGGGTCATCCGGGAACATGGCATGTGGAAACCCCTCCCAGACCTCGGGGAGGAGACTTCTCTGCCCTTAAATTTAAGAACTCTTACAGCAAGAGTTAAACTAGGTGTAGACGCAGACATCCAGCATTTACCGTGGATCACTCTTCTTTTTGATGCCAAAGGGATACAGCATGTCCAAAATGCTTGACAGCAGCATCCCCACGGTGAGTTAAAACATGGATTTATTCTTTTTTTGTTACAAAATAGTTTTTTATCTGACCCGTTGTTGCTCTTTTTATTTTTCTTAAGCTCTCTAATTGGGTGCTCAAGTCATCTGAATTGACTTTAGTCTCAGAGGGGTTCATCTCTTTGTACATATAACGAGATAAGGGAGACAGAGACACATAGTATCTTTAAATCCAGTCTCCCATTAGAAGATAAATGATTTAATATGCTCTACTGATTACAACAAAGGGCTAACAGTTGTTTGCTTTGGAAATATCTAAAACGATCGAGGTGACTTTGTAGTAACTCTTTCCATTATCTCTCACAGAACTTTCTGAACCTAACCCTGAGCGATGGTCTGCTCCTGTCCCAGTCCCAGCTCAAAGCCCCTGGGCAGAGTCGGCTGAGCCGATCTGCGTCTTTCTTCTCTCCCCCCTCCCAACCCGACGATTCAAGCCTCAGCTTGAGCTCTGAACATGTTAACAGTGATGACAATGGCAGCTCTATCTGGTCATCCAACAGCTCTATCTGGAGCCAGGGCCCAGTTTCCAGTCAAAAACAACTCCCCTTTCGCTCTGACCGCTCCATGAGCATGACTGAGCCCAGCAGCAGCCTGCTCCCTCCGTTCGGACAGCTGAAGAACCTGGAGCTGTTTCCCCAGAGCTCTGCTACCACTGTGGCTCCCCCTCCAGGGTTTCCGCCCTCATCTAACCTTCCAGCACAGATCCCACCAATGCTGTCCTCCAACCGTTACAAGACTGAGCTCTGTCGGGGCTTCCAAGAGACCGGCAGCTGCAAGTACGGCAATAAGTGTCAGTTTGCCCATGGTGAGGCGGAACTGCGTGGACTGTACCGCCACCCAAAGTACAAGACGGAGCCCTGCAGAACCTTCTACAATTTTGGCTACTGTCCCTACGGGTCACGCTGCCACTTCATCCATGAAGAGAAAATAAGTGGAGGTCCCTTGGTGTCTGCAAAATTCCAGCGACAACCAGCCCCCACATCAAGTGGTGTTCACAATCCACGTCACCAGCTCCGACAGAGTCTCAGCTTTGCTGGGTTCATGGGCTCGTCACGCAGCTCATCTCCCCCGTCGTTCGCTGCAGTCATCAATGATCCTAACCTGGGCTTCAGTCGTGCTCCTTCTGTGTCCCCACCTCCCACTGATCTCCTCTCCCCGGTGTTTGGTGACTCCGTGCAGCGGGAGGCCTCAGCATTCCAGTTCGGAAGCCTCCAGACCCACACCAGCAACGGAGACATTCCTTACATCTTAGAGCCAAAACCTTCTCGCTGTGTGTGCGGCCATGGAAATAACTTCAACAACAACAAAAGCAGCACGTTCACCATGTCAGACGGGCGCCCCGAGAGTACTTTGCCACTTCCCAGTCTTGGGGCCAATGGAGGATTTATGAAGCACACCGGACTGCAGCGTTTTTCCTCCGAGGACTCCCTGGAGGACAGCTACAGCAGCTGCAGCTCCAGCGGGTCTGAGTCTCCAACGTTTGACGGATCCACCACCAAGAGGCTCACTGTGTTCGAACGCTTGTCCATTTCCGACTAAATGGATCCAAAGAGAGACGCTTAAGTCACTTCCCTGTTTCTCGACTCTCTTCAAAACCAGAACTGTCCAGAACAAGTTGATGAAATAACACTTGTACAAATTTAGCTGATCTTTTACAAACTACACATACTAAGATGATTTTAGTACTCACTTGTTATCAGACTCTATTTTTTTATACTTAGAAAAACACAGTGTAGCCTTTTAGACGTTTCTATGTGGTCTTCCGTAAGAATTACCTCCTCTGCAGGTCTTGACCTAACCAGCACATATTCTGACTCCTATTTACCACAAATCGGTAGTGATCAAAAAGTCCTGTAATTTGTGAAAAATCATTAGCGCCTGTGCCTTAAAGATTTTTTCTGCCTTATAGGTTTTTCATTATCTGTGCCACATACAGTATATGTTTGATTCAGTAGCCTTAATCAGCGAGACCTGACATGTGTCTATGATATGCACTTTACAGCTAAATCAAATGTGGGGGGGGAAGCCCCAGTAGCATTCAACCAAAGCTTAATCCTTCATTCTGCTCTGTGGATGTATGCGTGTATGCCTGTTAAGTATGTATGTACGGGTGCTTGTGTATTTTTCTGTATTTTATTTTTTAAGACTTGGGGTGCAAGCGAATATTGCAAAATGCTAAAGGATCAGAAAAAAAAGTCATGTTATTGAGTTTGGATCTCAACGTCTGTATCCTGACAACTTTTATGGTATTTGATTTTCTAAAACGTTCTGTTCTTTTTTTTTTTTTTTTTTTTGCTGGTTTGTAAATTGCACCCCATTTTTGTTTGACAGCCTGGTTCAGGGAACACCGCAGTATTCCATTTGGTTATTGGTTGCCTTGTGTTGTTTAACTTAAACTAATATATTTATTATATTTATTTGTGTTTAAAGAAGAAAAAAATGTATTTTGTACTTTATTTATGAATAAAACATATTTCAAGTTCTGTGAAATAACAATGTGAGAGGAGGAAGATGAAAAGAAAAAGCAACAAAAAAGAAAATATATTTTTAATTGCCCGATAAAGACAAAATAAAATACTAAATAAAGACATAATTTTAACCTTTTGTTGGCTTGTTTTTTGTTACTCACTTAAAATGTAGATGCTTGGTTGTCTTGCGCATGAGCACAACATGAAACGTAGACATAGATGTGGGGGGGGGGGAGAGTGGGGAGCACAGGTGTGTTACTGTTGGCTCAGTTCCAGTAAGTGTCCCAGACGGCCATGAAGAAAAGCAGGACCTTCCCTCGGAGGAATGTGGCCATTGTGTGCTTTTTGCTTCAGCAGAGGTCAAAACGAGTGCAGGAAAAAGACGGGGTTCAATGGTGAGGGAGGAAATGTGAGTTAACTGGTTGTTTGTAATAAAAATAAGATAAAATCTGTCTGTTTAAAAAAAAAAAAGATGTTAAGTTTATAGTCAAAATCCAGTCATTTTTTTTAAATTGTTGGTGGAAATGTTTAATGCTACGTTTTTTAGATTCAACGAGTCAAGCACTGTAGAGTCAAACAGTTAATGTACCCAAATGGAGACAATGATCCCACATCTCGCTCATTATCACACCAGTTCACTTCCACAGAAAGTCTTAAACATGTTTAGTTAAACATTTTTTTTAAGAACTGATAGCATTTCTTGGCATTTTGATATGACTATTCTAAATAGTTATAGTTCATTAACATCAGAAGAGAAGACAGTCATTGTATTTAGAGTTTTTCTTGTCTCTCTAACAGCTTTGAGTCTGGTGGTGCACGGTGGCTCTGTTTTGGACACAACCGATCATTCCACAGATCATTTCACACAGCTTTCAATTACAGGTGAACACTGCGAACTGTTGCGCACGAGACACAAACAGCCTGTGCGCAAACCCTCGCAGCAAGAAATGCAAAATTGTGTGCGAATTCCACAAGTTTCTCCGTCCTTCAGTTTGAATGTAGTAACTGAACAAGGCTGATAATAATCAGCCAGGATATTAACAAACAAATGATAAAATCAATTTTTTTTTTTTACTAGAAAAAAACAACTTCTGGTCACATTCTTTGTAGGCCCACTCCTATTTTTCATGTTCATTTTGAGGCAATGGGGTGTCAGGATCCCTTTTTTGATGAAAGCTTTCCATAGATTTTGGGGGCACACATTTCAGAACACCGTGGTCGCAAAAAAAAAAATCTAAATTACTACGGTAAATGTAAGTCTGTTCTCTTTTGAAAATATACTACTGGCTCTTGATCGTTGTAAGGTTTGATGTATTGAACGAACTGCAAACTTGAGTACCTGTACACAACATAAGTGGGCATATTGAAGGTGGCAACTATGATTTGATTTCCTGAATGAGTATCCCATTCTGCTGTGGAATGTTTTAATTACTACTACCACTAATTACTCACCTGCTATGTGACTTTGCTGCTTGTGGGTCTGAGTTTGTCGTGGCTCCTCTGACTGATGAAGTCATTTGGATGAAGGACGAACCATCTAAAAAAAAAAAAAAAAACTTCCAGATGACCTGATTTAACTTTGTTGGATTTTTTTTTTACCTGGATTGTTGAGCATGAACTTTGATATTTTAATTACTACTTTTTTGCAGCTTTTAATTAAGTCAGCAGGTGAAGTTGCAAGTTCCTTTGCCACTTAGTTGCTTTGGTCACTTTGTACTCAGACTTTTGTGGGTACAAAAAGGAGCAATCTGCAACAGGTCTTTTCATTTATGCCTTGAGGTCTTTTTTGGCAGCCAGTGATTTAAAGTCATCTCTCTTACGTCTGCTCCTCGTGTTAAAATTTGGATATAATTACTTGGTAAAGGCCTAACTTGAATAATTATTAGTCACTGAGATAAATCAGGTCATGGATCTGGGTAAAATGACAAAGCAGTGAGCAGAGCTCCTGCCTCCCAGCTGAAAAGTAACAAGTTCAAACCTGGCTGGAGATGTTCTTTCCAGTTCTCTCTGTGCATGTGTGGGTTTTCTCTCGTTACTCTGGTTTTCTCCCACAGACCAAAAACTTGCATGTTAAATTTTTTGGCAATTAAATTGTCAGAAGGGGTGATAGAGATTGTGAATGGCTGTCTTTCTCGTTTGGTTCTTTGTGGCCATGGCTTGGTGACTGGCCCAGGGGAGTACCCCACCTCACACCAAAGATTGTTGGGAATAGGCACCAGCTACTCCACAGCTCAGTGCAAAAAAATCAGAATCGGATCTTGCGTTTGTGGATGCAAAGTTAAAATGAATTTATTTTAAGGTTTTATGATGTTTAGAACATGGTTAGTGCTTACTGGGTAAGGGAGTAGGTTTACAGATACTCAGTGGTCCGTAACTGGGTAAAAATGATAAGATGTGGGGAGTGACATGGGGTTAGACATGACTAAAGTGACCTGGATCATTTAAGCTCAACAGTCTTGTTATGGGTAGAAACAATGCTCGAAAACAGAATTCATCTCGTAAATTAAGGAAGGTGTGGGCGTCTTTTGATAATAAAATGTGTTTTAATGATTTACGATGGGGAACATCAGAAGAAACAAAAACAGGAAAGTCAGTGTCCTCAGATTGGATGTTTCAAGGTTCAACATAGTTCTTTGTCTTCCTTCCACAGCTTTCGGACTGAAGTTGTCAAAAACAATGAAAGAAAAAAAAAAAGAATCTCTAAAAGTCTAATGTGAGACATAAAACAAGATCATTTTTTCTGCCCTGCAAAACCTCTCAGAACTGGTTTTTGCAATATCTTACAACATATAGGGAAAGTAACAGGATTACACAACAAGCTGTTTTTCCAAGTATAATGTCAGCTCATTTCCAGCTTCCAGCTCTTTTGATTGATATCTTCTGCTTTGTGAGCTGCATGTTCTTGAGATTGTGTAAGACACATTTAGATGTAAAGCAGAAGTTCACAAAAACTCCCTGTTGCAATTTCCACTTCATATTCACAGTAAGACTGCCATGTTGTGCAACATCCCACTAAAGTCACAAAATCCAAGCAGTGAGTGGATACCATGAAGACCGTAAACTGGAAAAGTGAGGGACCGAGTTCAAAAAGCTGCAAACCCAAGGCTGTGCATGGGTGTGCAATGCTGTGCACCATCACAAGGCAGTTGTGTATATTCTTGGCTGATGTGTTTTATAATAACACTTCTGCACCGTGAAGGTTGGAGACAATAAATACTGTTGAAAGTTTGTGTCTGTGAAATATGATTTGAAGATTTCCAAAGAAACTGGAGGATATTTTTTCTTCAAAAACCACAGATATGAGACTCTTTCCTGTTAAAGCCTTTCACTCACTCCTGTTCTGTGAAAAATTAAGATTATGAGGAAAATCTGTTTCGTTTCGGCTGTGTGGTCTCCAGCTCTAGTCGGTTTAGCATGTGCTGAGAAAGCAGGCCAATCCCACCCGTGGTGTGATAATGAACATACGTGCTTCCTTGAAATCTTTGTCAAACTGCTCTTCCTTTCAGTTCATTTAAGTTGCTATGAAATGCATGCAGTCATGTAATCACTTGTGTATGTGTGTGCATTTGCTGACTTTTCTGTTAGTAAAATATTGTATAATCCACCAAACAGATTTTAGTGAAACCCAAAGTACCGGTAATCAGTTATGTATTCAAAGGACTGACTTTTGGAGTCTGCCTGTTTCAGTTTTAACAAGCACAAAATCAGCCATGTCTCTATTGCTTTTGTAGACACTGAGCTAAAATACCATACCAATTTATTTAGAAAGTACTTAAAACCGCAACAAGGCCAACCAAAGTACAGTACAGCAAAAACAAAACAAGCAAAGGACATGGCATAAAATACATAGAACCAAATAGATAAAGATAAGAATTAAATGGCCAACATTATATAATACAGATAAGTTAAATCAGCTCACACAGTGTCAAAAGCCAGGGAATAAAAGTGAGTTTTCCAACGGTACTTAAAAATAGTAAGCGAGGAGCCTGCCTGACATGTAGTGGTAACTCATTTCACAGTTTTGGACCTGCAACAGAGAAAGCCCTGTCACCACTCAGCTTAAAACGAGTGCCTGAAACCAATAAAATCATCTGGTCTGCTGGCTTCAGAGAGCGCTGTGGGACATATGGCTGCAGCAGATCAGCGAGATAAGAGAGGGCAGAACTGTTAGCACTTTGAGATCCGTTGTGTATGTAAAGTGCATTATAAATAAAAGTTATCATTATTGTTATTATTATTATTATTATGTTCAGAGATTTAAAAACATGCAGAAGGATTTTAAAATGAATTCAAAAGTGACCTGGGAGCCAGTGGAGGGAAGCCAGAACTGGAGTAATGTGCTTTCTATAACATTCGGGCTGCAGCATTTTGAACCAGTTGCAAATGTGCAATATAGGTCGTACTGATTCCAAAAAGAAGTACATTGCAGTAATAAAGCCTGTATGTTATGAAAGTACAGGTAGTCCTCGACTTACGAACGGGTTCTGTACCTAAGGATCGTTCGTACCTCGATTTTGCCGTAACTCGGAGCGCCGGCGACGTGGCTGCCGTAACTCCGGATTTACAGCCGTAACTCGGAGCGCCGGCCACATGGCGGCCGTAACGTCTTTTTAAACACGTTTTTTTCAATGTAAAACATCAACAGCGTACTTAGAACGCCGTTTTAATGTGTTTCCAAGCAGTTAGCTAACAAAACACTCTCAAAAAATCGAAAAAAAAAAAACCATAAAATGCTGCATAAAAAAAGACAACGTAAGGTGTGATGACGTCACTGGGGCGGCGCCGTAAGTCCGAGTTGCCGTAAGTCGATGGCGCCGTAAGCCGGGGACAACCTGTATTACTGTCTCAAGATTACTTTTTTTTTTTTTTTTACTTTTAAAATCTGGTATGATCAATGCTAAATAATACCAACGTCCATGCTCAATAATCCAGGTAAAAAAAAAAATCCAACATCATTCAGTCAGGTTTGTTTGTGGCTCCTCGGACTGATGAAGTCCTTTGGATGGAGGGCAAAATGTCTCAACAAATTAAAAAAGAAACCATCCAGATGACCTGACTGAACAATGTTGGATGCTAAACAATGCTAGTTTTTTGTTATAACTGTGTTGCAGCTGCTAAGATGTAATGAGAGCAAACAGAGGCTGATGTTTTCAGTTAAAAACTAGAAAAACTCTCAATTAAGTTACAAGTGCAGAGCTTTGGCTACATTTTATACTTTGCAGCTAAGACAAATCTTTAATTTGACTTGTAGTAAAGTAGCTGCCTAAGCGTTGCAAATACATGAGCAGCAATCTGAGAAAGATGTCTGTACAGTAAGAACTTGATTGAAACTGGACCCTAAATAAGCTTCAGTCACGGAGCCGCCACGGCAGGGTGTATTTCCTGGTTTAATTTTCGACCAGCGGCAGGATGTGTCACCATGGTGACGAACAATGACCGCATAGACTAAACAGCAAAATCTAGGAAGAAGAAACTGGCACGCATTTGTTTGTTCACAAACATTAACCACCCAACCGGTCGGTGAAAGCGGGCGCATAAAATGTGACCAATCTTCTGAAGCTGCTGTGAAACTGTGAATAAACAAGGGTTTGTGAATATGAACCGAATCAGAAGAATGTTTTTTTGTGTAATCCACACGAAGAGTATTTCACAAGGATTGTTTTCCTGGAAAAGATTTTACCTGTTGATCAAATTGCTTTGGTGTTTTTCCATATCACATTTTGTTCTTAGTCATTTTTTACTGTTACCTCACCCCACCCCCCCTCTGCGCAACTGTTAATGAGCAACCACAAAGCTGCTTCTGTTAAAATGGTCTTTACCCAAGTCACCTGATCCTGAGCACTGTATACACACACACGAACACATGCAAGTACACGCACACACACCTAAGGTTCAAACAAGGCAGGCCTATTAAAGCAGTTACACATTATGTAGTCCAAAGGTAAGACAGAAAGCGATACTGCTATCTGTGGCCGCTTTAACAAACGATAAAAAAGATATGAAAGCCATTTGTACCCCGCTAATGCTGAAAAGTCATCTCTAGAGTGGCGGGGGGCAGAACAAAGAAAAACAACTTTGACTTGTGAAAGATTGTATTTGCATGCCATGGGGTTAAAATAGGAAATTTGGTCAGTGGCTTTTTTTTTATTTTAGTTTTGCTGCTAATCAGTTCCAGGTGGAAAACCAGCAACTATGTGTGTGTTTGTGTGTGTGTGTATTATTCCCGCTCCCTTCCCTCCCTCTCTTTCTGTCACAACTTGCAGATTAGGCATTACGGTTGAGAAAGCCTTTAACCCCACATCTTCGTCAACCATTCAGAGATTGACGGAGTCTCTTATGCAACTTTTCCTTTGCTAATCAGGTCATTGAAAAATCGAAGATTTTTATTGGAAGAGGCTGAAATAATAGTGCGTGATGTATAATATAAATGACTTTATGTGAGCTCAGTAACTGCATTTCACTAGACTCTGAAACTTTAAGTATTAGGAATCTAATTTTCAACACAGCCACAGGAGACGCAAAATGTGCAGTTTATCTGATGGGAATGCGACAGAAATGACAATATTCATGAAGCTATGAGCAGGTCTAATGTTCGCACATTTTAAATGTGTGCTTGTGCTTTTTGACAAGTTTCAACTATTATGTTATTGTTGGCTGACTGCCCTCTGCTGTTAGTGAATGCCTTACTAGGTGAGCTTAAACGAGAGGAGTGACGTGTTGGTGAGTCAACACGATGACCCCGTTCACGTGAAATTACATTAAGGAGGGTTAAGACACACAAAGGATAAGTGAAGCACATCATATTGCTACTGGTGTGTGTAATAATGGAAA
>JAVCKU010000071.1:15216191-15226951 GCA_032273985.1 Hypsolebias coamazonicus
TGTAAAAGGTGTTTTAAACCCTTCACACTCTTGCAATACTCTAAACAATGTTTCTAAACTCTAAAGTCTCTAAAAGACACATAATGTCATGATTTCAGCTCTCTGCTCCTCTGCCAGCTGCAAGAGTTCTTGGCCACGCCCACTTCTCTGCTCTGCATGGAGAACAGCTGATCAGCTGCAACAAGAAGTTTATCCTCCAGCTCTGGGCTGCACAAAGGGGCATTAGGTGCTAAATAATTTATTTTAAATTAAAACTCAGGCAGATCGTGCGGCAATCAGTCAATTGTGTGTCAGGTCCAATCTTATTTTGAAAAACCGTGGTAGAGAGAGTCTGCAATAAACGAAACACGAAGTGGCGAGGGACTACTATAGTTAGGGTTGGTTTTGGTTACCTTGAACTATAGCTTTCGGCTTAGACTGGTATGGTCTTGTCTTTATGCTTAACAAGTTTCTTCCTCAACCAGGAACAGGTTTCTTGCTAAATTAATGTTGTTAGTTTCCACCATCACCTCCAAGTTTCCCTAACAGTGTCAGTAGAGTCATCAATGACCAGTGACATTTGTTCAGGTTGGAGAAATGTACCAAGATGAAAATTTACCACACACTGCTGGTTTCCTCAAATAAGACAACTTTTTTACTAATTTGGATTTTGTGATGTTTTGAATCTGAATGTAATGAAGTATGTCAGGACTGAACTGTGATGTTTGGATTTGAACCTGGACCTGTTTAGGATTACCTCAGTTTTTAGCTCTGTTTACATGTGAATGATCTCTGGAAATGTTAGCATTTTAAATGTTGGTGGCAAAAAACACAATACAACCCCGTTTACACTGCAGTGATGTGCTAGTTGAATCCGCTGCAGATTCTATGCCAGGCAGGGTTGCCAGATAGGAATGAGGACTATCGTACTGTTGCTTTAAAATTACTGTATTTTGAACCAAACTATCACGTGAGCTGAGTGAGGGCGCACTTTCTAGAAGGGGGGAGGTTGTATGAGGTGTGTGTTGTGATTGGTGCACAGAAAAGGAGGGGGGTGACCATAAAACTATCTTATAAAAATAGTCATTATATATCTGGCAACACCGATGCCAGTCAACTAGCTGGATTTTTGTTTTTAATGAGACGTGCATGAGCACAGACATTTCAGTCTGGAGCGTGAAAACTGCTACAGCCAAATGGTGAATACACAAATGTTCATTTGGACCGAGGTTGAAGTTAGGTTGCTCCAACATGTCGAGAAGCACAAACAGCACTCGGCTATTGTTACTGATGTTTAGCTACTTGTGCAAACACAGCCAAGTTATTGATTGCAGCCGCTGGCAGCAGCGTGAATGACATTTTACAACTCTGGATTCAAAAAACTTCAGAGAAACTGAGCTTGTGTTAAGAACTGCGACAGAAAAGTTACGATTTCACTCAAACACGGTGTCATGTAATCTGGACTTGATACTTTGAGAGTTTGTGTAGTACTTTGTTGTGAATCAGTGCTTAATAAAAATATTTATCTGCAAGTTGAAGTATTTTAATATTTGGTTTGCCGGGCGCTAGTGGTAAATCAGTTTTACCATGTGTTAGCATTTCCTATTTATATATAATAATCTCATTCCACAGCATTAAAGGAGGACTGACATTAACTTTATCACTACTCTGAAAACAATTTCAGGGTCTGGCATTTGAAAAAATCTGCTTATAGGTTCCAAGGTATGAGCACATAATTACACCAAATATATACACTGTACTTGGATAAAAAATACAAATAAGGGTGAGGAGGTTATGATGAAAAGTATTAATCTTGTACGAATACAGAAAACAGCAGTTTTTTATTTTATTTTATTTTTATTAAAGGAGGGGTATTTAGAGGAGCTGAAGTGTTGCCTGAACATCTATTTGTCTACGTTCGAAATCTCACAACTATACCTAAATCATACAGAACCTCTAAAATATGAACTGTAGATGTTTTTAGGGTTGGTGAATATTTGACAAGAGTAAAACATTCAGAGTGACAGTTCACTATGTGCAATGATGCCTACCAGGGGCTAGGAAATTGAAAACAGTGCGCTTTTGTATGTTGTTCTATTGTATTCAATTTTCTGCCTGAACGAGCCAACTGAAGGTTAGCACTGACTTTCATGTGCTCACAGAGAATTTGAGCCAGTAACACAAACACTAAGATTATAAATGTAATTCTGCTAAAAGACTAATTTAAAAACTAACTCAATGCTATGTATTCCACAACTCTCAATTTTTTAAAGACTTATCAGACTTGACAGATTCAAGGTTTTAGTGTGCATGCTGTCATTTAATCAGATTAAAAGGAAGTAAAAAGCAGAGGAAGATGTGATGTTTTCACATGTAGTTTGGCCCAAAACATCATAGTATTAACTCTCCTGTTGTTTATGCAGATGTTGCTCGTCTCTAACTTGAGATGTGCTCACAATAACTCGACTTTTGTGTGGAACGTTTTACTGACTGAAAAGACTCAACGTTAGCAACTTAGATCCTTATACACCGTTTTTTTTTTTTACACTTTAAATTTGTTGGATGTAACTGGGACCCTGTGTACATCATTTTGTTCCCTTTCATGTACCACATGTAGTGAGAACGACAATAAACCTACTTAAACTTGTGGTTCTAAAAGGTGTTCATAGTAAAGAGAAGCAGTTCAAAAACACACAAGGTTACTAACTACAGTAATTTCCGGACTATAAGCCACTACTTTTTTCACGCGCTTTAAACACTGCGACTTATACAATGCTGCGGCTAATTTATGGATTTTTTTTTTTTAATGGGCTAAAGAGCTTCATGCCACCAAAACATTTAACTTCTTCACACCCAGGTGCTCACATAGCTGCCCAATACAATCTCTCTTGTGGGGTAGCGATCAATGACTTCCTGATAGACTAAAGTATTTTTTTTATCAGCCGTGCTACAGGCACTGTTCAAAAAACAAACATTTACTGTATTTGTGCATGTAACGAGTACGTATTTACTTAAAAGTCAAAAAACCTGCGGCTTATAGAGAAGTGCGGCCTATTTATGTAAAATTTTAATTTTCTTTTTACACTTTGCAGGCACGGTTTATATTCAGGTGTGCTCAGTAGTCCAGAAATTACAGTACCGGTACTTTCTTTGAAGGTATTTCTGCTGTTGAAATAGGATGAAGGTTTCCACTAAAGTATTTTGGGAGTGAGTTAAAAAACTTGAGCCAAGGTGGGCTGTATTTACTAACTAAGAATAAACAGATTGATGTTTTAGTTAGCGATGCTAATCACTCTAAACACTAATAAAATGTTGTTTTAAAATGTCGGTTTATTTTAAACTTATTTTACTATAAAGTCATGCGCAGCACAGACACCACAAAATAAATATGTCTAATTTATGATTATATAATTCCAGTGACAGAGAGAAGCAGCTTTAAGAAAAATATAAAAGGTTTGTTATAAACTGTTCAATTGTCCATATAACCAGAAATTAGAGGAAAACATTTTCTAGTCTGTTAAAGTTAAAGATAATCAAAATCAGCCCATAGAAATACTTTATCTATTCTATAAACTTTCTTCTGTGCTGCAGATGGTTTGGTACAAGATTCAAGTTGGAGCTTTGTCACAATGCAAGATCTTCAGCTCCTTTCTCTACATTCTGAGTATGCATACAATTAAATGACTCGTAGCTCCCTCAGAAGGAGGTGCTGCCCTAGCTGCAGTACTAAACATTTACAATGTCACTGAGGCAATTAATTATTACTTTAAATGCTGTCTGTGCTATTTTTAAAAGCATGTTCACAGTGGCAGACAAGTGATAAAAAGTGTGTCTGTGTGTGGATTTTACCTGCAAAGGCCATGTTCTTAGGGTTTCCATATGGAGTGCCGGGCTGAACAGGGCTGTAGACTGGGTTCATGGCTGAAGATAATCTGTTTTTGCTAAGAAAAAGGGAAGGGGTAGAAAAGGAGGAGACAAAAAAGAAAGAAAAATAATTTAAGGGCAAGGGATGTTTGATGTTGACTGGAAGAAACAAAAATGAAAGATAACAAAGCATACGCATCACCACAATAATCCCTCAGATTGCGACAAGGACATTCATCTGAGAGCTTCTGCAAGCATGCACAAAACTGAATAATTAAACCTCGTGAATAATCACTCTCACGTAGGCCCAACATAGGAACACGGTGTTGGAATAACATCGAGCAAAAGTGCTGAGAGAAAAATATATAAGGCCACGATCAGTCGATGATCTCCGGTGTTGTCTCTTGTGCAGCATTAAACACAGCTGGAAAGTTTGCCTAATATTTTATTGCTGCACAAATTCATGGTAGGATTAGGCGCCGCAGCAACACCGCAAGAGTAAAAAGATGAATGGCCAATAATAAATTCCCATGCTAGAAACGGTCATGTAAAGAAGCCTAATAACAGAGCCAGTGCATTGATGCACGTCCTCACAAGTCATCTTTCTTCCCTGAGAAGATGACAAAAAGACAAAGTACGCCACCATTAATTTCAACTTACCTGCTCATTAGGAACCCGGGCATTTAAAAGTGTGTGCACGTGTGTGAAGGTGTGTGCATGCGTGCCCCGTACCTCTTGTGCGTGTCTGGTTGATACATGAAACTGAATTTGTCTGTGGGATGCCCGCTCGCCATTCTCGCTGTATGCAAATGAGGAAGGAGTGGAAGTGGATATGCAAATCTGAAATTAAAACAGCGAGAGGTCATGATTACAATGAACACAGGAAAATATAGGAAAGAAAAACATAAATAGCAAAGAAAAGATAAAAAAAACAAGCACCAGTGCAACAGCAAATGATTAGTGATAGCAGGGAAGAGAGCATTTCTGAGCAAGTGTCTGAGATAATTGCTGTGTCTTTAGACATTGTGTTTAATAAAACCAAGTGTGTGAATAAATGCTATTTGTGTATCAGTACTTTCCATTTCACTAACAGTATTTGTGCATGTAGTTTCTCCCTTGCTGTTTGGTAAAGCCTATAAACTGTGTGCAATTAAGAGACAGCGAGGTATGAGAATGAATGCGATTGTACATATACAGTATACACAAGTGATACGCTGCGTTTATCAACCACCACAAGCAGCAATGCAAACAATGATCCAGCCAATGACAACGCACAACAAAAACCCAGTGAGCAGGCAAGTGACTGCAAGCAAAACAACCAAACAAAATACAGCACGAAAAGGCCGAGTTCTGCACTGAGCCACAAAAAAGCATGATCCAGGACAGATATGGACCAGAACCACAAGCGTCTCAAAAAATAAATAAATAAAAAAATAAAAGAGGTGGTTTGTGAGCTGTGCGTGATTTGAGCTTATGTGGTGACTATTAACAAAGGGGACGTGTATAAATGTGGCTCTGTTATGTGTGGCCATTCAATTAATATTAAAGTGATAGTCGTTCTCCATGTTGTCCAATGGACAAACTCTAGCAGTCAAAATCTGTCTGTCTGCAAAACTTTTTGGTTGTCCACAACCTTTACAATAAGGAAGGCAAAAAAATCGAAAAGAAATATTTAATTTAAAAAGTATATTGCACTGTATACAAAGTTTACTTCCTGTACATATAGGCCTGTCACAATAACAAATTTTGCTGGGCTATTAACTGTCTCAGAAATTATTGAGATAAACGATAAAGTTGTTTGAAATTTAACAATAATTAATTATCAAATTTTTTAAGAAATTTTGTTGTTTTTAGTGTAGTACCTTGTTTGACCACCTGATGGCGGTATAAAACTGTTTCAACCAAAGATGGATAGTTGAGCAGCATGTCTCTTTAACAAAAAAAAAAAAAAAGGGAGGGAGGGAGGGCCGTTGACGTGATATGGGCTGACATAGTGACATGGTGATTTAAGCTCTTTAGCATAGCATTTTAATTTCTACACAAAGCTTTTAATTAAAAAAAAATCAGTAAACAAGTTCTCAGCTTCTTTTTGAACAGAAAAACAAATTTTTACACGAAGGCACGGGTTTCAACCGTGAACTTTGGAGCTTGACAAGACAGAGGTTTATTCCAGAGGTTGGCCTAGCTGCTCAGCTTAGCTGCTTTTAACAATCCAGAAACGCTATTTTGGATCATTAACATATTTTAAAGAGAAAAGAGAAAGGGAGAGGTCAGTGAAGAACACCGGAGTTGAGCCTTTTGTCTTCCAGTGTCTTCAGTAGAAAGATGAACGGTAAAGCCATCCATCATCTTCTGCTTATTCTGAAGTCGAGTTGCGATAAAGCCAATAAATGAAAATAATGTTGATAATTTTAATTTATCATGTGATTAATTGATTTATTGTGACATATATGTAACCTTCACCAGAAAGAAGTCATTAAACTGAAATCTCATGTTTTTGACTTGACACACAAACCTACAAAACAACATTTCACTTATTTATGTATTTATTTTTTTAATGTTTTGATTTAACAAAAAGATCAAAAGTTCATAATTTCTTAAAGTTTCCAAAAAACATTTGTGATATAAATGAGGGAAGTGGAGGTCAGGTGGGCGAGCGCGTGAACAAACCTGTAGAATCAGTCCATCCATCAGAGCTGAATACCTGGCTGGGTCTTTGGCGACGTTAGCGAGCCGCTGGCGGGCGTCGTTCAGCATGTCCTGAGGGAACAAGCAGATCAAGATACACGACCTGGACCATGTATGAATGTATGTTTTACTCAGTCCATGACTCAGTGATAGAATGGTAGCTTACAGAGATCATATCATCGCGGGCCTTCAGGACCTTCAGTCGAGCCTGGTTCATCAGGTTGGACATTTGACTGTTAAACAGATAATCACAAGTGGGATTATATTAATCCCTGTGGAAACTCTACAAACTGTTAAGTGGACAACAAAAGGTCCCAGTGGGGTGAAGCGGTTAAATAAAATGACTGAAACGTTGCTCCGAACAAAGCGGCATCTTTTGTTCTTTAAAAAGACCAAAGCAACGAAGAGAGGAACGACTTGATGCGCTCTGTGACGTCTCGCCACGACTCACATTTTCTTCTGCTGCTCAATCTGCTTCTCCTTCTTCTCGTAGTACTCCATGATCTTCAGCCTCTGGGTTTGGACCAGACGGCCCTTCTCAATGTTGAACTCTTCCTCTGCCTTCAGGGAGAGAAACAGGCTTTACAAATTAAAAGGCTCTTTAAAAAAATATAAGTTCTTCTAACAACTTAGTAAAAGGTACTTCTAAAAGGCTCGTCTCTAGAAATAAGATAAAATATGTCAATTAATTAGCAGAATGATACTTCAAAGTATGACAGTAAAATAAACTAAATAAATGACTATATGATCACTTTATAATTACAGTCCTGTTTCCAACACTGTGAATGAGCATGTGTGTTTATACCTTTGCATCGATTTCTTCTGCCTTCTCATTGGCCTCCTGCTCAATGAAGGCCATCATGTGCTTGATCTGTAGACAGGGACAAAAATGCACAATCAGTCTTCAGAAAATAAAAAACAAATGCACAAAAACTAACGAGTGACAAAGAGCTTTTTAAACTAGTGTGAATTGTTCTCTTTAAACTAACAAAATGGAGCGCCCGTTCTGTTTAAAAACGCGTCTCATCATGCTGATGTGAAGCGTCGCTTCCGTTTTCTCTCACGTTAGTGAGGAATGTTGGTAAACATTTTGGGTAACACCAACACAAACCACATATTTCAAATCATTTGGTCATAAAAAAAAAATTTAAAAATGAGGAAACGGGACAATTGCAGTACAAAAGCTGAAGTTTCAGGACTTAAAAAAAAATATAAAACTATCCACAGCTGAAAAACCTCTACCAGTCTGTAAGAAAGTTTTAACAATTAATAAAGAACCGGAGATGAGATCAAAAAAAGGCATGCTTTTAATAATAATTTGGGAATAGCCTCTGCAATCCTTTCAAACTCAGCGATCTTTGGTATTTTTCATGGATTCAACGAAAGAAATGAGAAAATGTGTGTCTTGCTGACAGAACTGCTAAAGTGTCAAATAAGAAATTAAAACAGATCCTTTGTTAATTTCTCTGTTCTGTCTCACAGAAAAGGCTGGGAACATTTTGATGTTGAATAATTTATAGATCAAAGGTAAAGGGCCCAAAAATTCCTCTAATAAAGACAAAATAATTCTTTTAAAATTAGTAAAAAGAGGCTAGTTACAATAAATAATAAACAAAATATCTATGCAAGGAAATTTGCTGTTGAAAATGGCAATAGAAAAAAATGGGACTCCTTGGGCTAAATATATTACGGATTAATTCAAGCTCTTAGTGCATAAAAACAACAAAAAACTACTTCAAAATATGTTTTTTTTCCCTTCCTATTCTAAAGCTATATCTGCTTTTTAAAATCTGCAAATGCATTACTTTATACAAACAAAATTGACAAACTATATTAATATTGCACATGCATGAACATTAAAATAATTTAGCTGTTTAACATAACAGTTGCATGTTCAATTGAGCAAACAGCTGGTAAAAGCTTTAAATATTCCAAAAGAAGCTTACTAAAATTAAGATTTCCCTCAAAAATAAAACAAACAAAAAAATGAAGCAAAGACTTGGATATGAGCATAAAATACAGATTTTTAAATATGAGAATCATGTCAGACAACAGATTAATAAACACACAACTCCTTCTTAGAAAAACACTGCTTTGTTCCTAGTTAATCCATCCATGATGAATGTCCAGATCCCATCTATGGACTTATTGCTGGTTCTTATGAAGACTTGTTTCCTTTCATGTTGTCCAGCTCATTTTAAGTTCCTCATCAGGTTCCAGCATGTGCTCATCATGTGATCATTTGGAAACATGACCCTAAAACTCCACTATGACACCTGCTGCAAATAACACTCCTTATAAAGTGCAGCTAGTACTTATAAGACCAAAGCCATCGTTTAGACACAACTATCCATTCATTACCATCAAAATTTAGTGCTAGCATAACTGAAGCTATGTCAATGTCATCCTCCAACACAGACACAACAGCGCGTAGAGACAAGGCTTCTTTAAAGTTACTTATGTAATATATTTTAACTGGAGATGTAAAACGTCCTCTTGTGTTTAGTTGTAACGCTGTTATCTGTAAAAATAATAGTTTATTACCTGCTTCTGAACGTCGGCATCGCTGAACGCCATGGTCACGTCTGTCAAAGATCCACAGGGGCCTGCAAGAGAACAATAAACCACTGAAACAACAAAATGAAGCGTCCACTCACAAAAACATCACTTCACCCCGCGGAAACAGTTTGAAATAGATTTAAATATACCAAAGAATCACAGAGGAGCTTTGAATTAATCGGGAGAAGTCGTGACTCGCAAAGATGTCGGCGGCAGATCAGCTGACAGCAACGTCACGTGATGTTTACCCGCACTTCCGGGAACAAGCCGTAAGGATCATTACCGCCCCCTATGGGCCTGAATGCGAAAACATGGGAACATTTTGAACCAAAAAGTTTCTAAACATGCACACTAATCGATACATTTATGGAAATTTTAAGGCCTTTCCGAAAAATGTTTGCAGTAATATCAAGTATTTCATTTAACATATTGAAAGAACTAGAGATATAGCCAGAGACAGAGTTATGAACACAATAAAAAAGGACAAAAATAACAAAACAAGGTAACATTAATAACTTGGAAGTAAGACTTCATGCATTTTATTACAAAGTAACTACTCAATGAGTTAATAGATATTTAATTTCTATATACACGTGTTTCGTGAGTGTGTGTATGTGTATACTCTACATACAGTATGGGTGTTAAGGCATGCTAAAATCACATTTCGGTTCGGTTCAGTTTCAAAGAGGGCACAGTTCGGTTAATTTTCGGTACCAAAAAAAAAAAAAAGGCCATAATAAAGACTTACAAAATTTTTATTTTGAAAATATAGTATGCCAAGTAAACAATGCACTTGTATAAAAACAAATAAAAGTGACCCATTTGGATTATATTTTAAATAAACAGCACTCTTTCCAATAAACAAACGATACTAGTATCCTGATATCCTGATGCATGCTCAATAATCCAGGTAGAAAATTCTAAAAAATTTAAGCCTGGTCTTCTGGACATTCAAAAAAAACAAAACTTTTTTTTTGTTTTGTTTTGTTTTTTGAATGTCCAGAGGACCAGACTGAAGGGGAACAATTTTGTGTTGTAGAAAACTGACTGATAAGTGAAGGAGATTTTTTCATTTTTATTTCATATGTTCCTTTAAGTATATGCAAGAACGTTGTAAGGATACGAATGCCCATAGAAACTGCATGACTAAATGACCCAACTGTGTAGCCTAAATTAAACTACAAAGATGCTACAAATATACCAAATATCCTTTTTTAATAACTTCCAGTTGTAAAGATTTCATTAAATGTTGTTATTCAATATATTCAGGATCCTGCTGTTTAAGATGAATGACAAAATCAAGACCATCAAATCACAATAATTTGAACACAACTTGTCACGCCATTTAATTTATTTAATGACACTTATGCACAATTTAAAATAACATGTAAATTTTTTTATATTGGATATATAAACAGCTTTCAAGAATCTAAGAAGAACAGAAGAAAAAATCTAGTTTTATACAAACCGGATTCCAAAAAAGTTGGGACATTAAACAAATTGTGAATAAAAACTGAATGCAATGATGTTGAGGTGCCAACATCTAATATTTTATTCAGAATCGAACACAAATCACAGATCAAAAGTTTAAAATGAGAGAATGTATCATTTTAAGGGAAAAATATGTTGTTTCAAAATTTCATGGCATCAACAAATCCCAAAAAAGTTGG
>JAVCKU010000071.1:16033965-16049631 GCA_032273985.1 Hypsolebias coamazonicus
AATCCAGTAGGCGTGTCAGCAAATGACCAGTCGGCAACCTCCATTTGTCCCGAAGGTAAACGCCCCTTGCCTGCGGAGCTGGTCTGCAGCCGGTCAGGGTGGACGCTCTGCGGACATTGCGCGTCGAGTCTGCGTGGAAAAAGCTCAGCGCGAGTATACTGGAGCCTTTAGCCTTTGACTAAGCTGTGCCTTCTCTCCTGACAGTGAAGTCTTAACCAATGAAAACACTCCTTCAAAAATGTTTCTGCCTGAAGGCGCAAATTTAAAAGAATCTGATTGGATAACTGTGTTTTCATGAATTAAAACGATTCATGCTCAACTGCAAAATAGTTTACAGAAAATAATAGAAGTTGGCATAAGTAAGAAAAACTACCGTACATTGAAATATATATTTTCTTTAAAAAGAAAAATAAAGATTTAAATGTAACATCTCATTTGTGCTGACTTTATGGGCCTTCTGTGAAGACATAGAAGGCCCTGAGTGTTCCACACTGCGACTTCTACTTCCGCTTCATTTCTTTATGACAGGAAGATGTTTCCAAAGACAGACCATCGTCCAGAGAGCTGTCTTTGTGGGAATGGAGACACTGGCAGCACAAAGCCCTTCCTTTCAATGTTGTTGATCATTCCCTCCGCTGCAACCACTTCATCAAGGTGATGGAGCTCATAGAGGGCATGAGAGAAGAAACTGAGGTGAGCAAAAGGAGAAACAAGCGGGACTAGTTTTTGCTGCATGACGTTTCAAACAATTGGAGAGCTGAATAATAAGTCACATCATGACTTCTTATAACCACTAAATCAGTGTTTACTGTGAAAATGGTTTCATTAAACATCCTGCGTACTTTCACATTAGAAGAAAGGATGTTTGTGTGGATTTATGCAAAGGAAAATCCAACTTTATAATGGACAAGAGGAGTCAGCTGCTTCGCCTGGGAACATACGACTGTGGCTTGTTTGGAGTTGCTAAATTTGTCGTTTTGACGTGGAAGGCAAATCCCTTGCATAATAAACAGCCTCCACCGAGGCATTAGTTTTAGTAAGAAAAGTCATTGAACATTTTGAACGTTTGCGGATGCAGAAAGGGCTCCGTTCATGGTTAGCTGCTAGCTGACAGCGTCTGCATCGTCCTGATAGTTTGACAGATTTTCTCCTCACTTAGTCATGTTGAATCCAGACTTTCTCTCAATCAGACAAAACCAAACGAATGTTTGAGGTGAATGTGAATTTGTAATCATTGAGTCCGTACCCTTACTTTACTCGTCTTATCACCAAATGTCTGCCTTCTTGTAAGAATGTCACAGTCCTCCTGGTCTCACCATCTGCTCCTCATTAATACTGCTTTATAATAAGACCCCTGATTCTGACCAGAACCCTAAATCTAGTTCAGAGATTTTAGTAAAGTGGGCTCATATTGTCTTATTTTGTCCCCCGCTGTGGATCTTTACTTTGCTTTTATCTATTCAGTTAGAGAATTATATTTAGTCAGAGTTTGATTATTAAGTTTTAAAAGCAATTAGAAGTCTGAGTCAAAAGGCGAAGCTCTCAGTTTACCGGTCGATCTACGTTCCTACCCTCATCTATGGTCATGAGCTTTGGGTTGTGATCAAAAGAACGAGATCACGGATACAAGTGGCCGAAATGAGTTTTCTCCACAGGGTGTCTGGACTCTCTCTCAGAGATAAAGTGAGAAGCTCAGTCATCCGGCAGGGACTCGGAGTAGAGCCGCTGCTTCTCCACATCGAGAGGAGCCAGTTGAGGTGGCTCGGACATCTGGTTAGGATGCCTCCTGGACGCCTCCCTGGTGAGGTGTTCTGGACATGTCCCACAGGGAGGAGACCCTGGACACGATGGAGGGACTATGTTTCTCGGCTGGCCTGGGAACGCCTTGGGATTCCCCTGGAGGATCTGGTCCAAGTGGCTGGGGAGAGGGAAGTCTGGGCCTCCCTACTTAGGCTGCTACCACCGCGACTTGACGGATGGATGGATTCTAAAATGAAAGTGCTCTGATTAAATCAAAATTTAATTAGCTGATAAACTTGAAAAAATAAATAATTTGTCATTCTGTTTTCTTGCTGATGAACTTTAAAGCAGGTTTGTTTGGTCATTGTGTACGACCATGAACTGTTTGTCTAGTGTAAAAATAGCGCTGCAAGAAAAGCTTTAGTAAAGCCTCTGTTGGGTACATTTTGTCAATACTGATAAAAAGTAGGGCTCAGCAGTGCTTTTTTTTAAATTTATTATTATTTAGTAAAAATGGGCAGATTCAAATAAACAATGAGCTGGTCACTGCTGGTAGCCTTTTGTTGTTGTTTTTAAAGAATGGCAGCAGGTGGCATGTCTATGTTTCCTAATGGTGCTTTTTTTGACACAACACCTACAGTCTGAACAACTAGAGATGATGTTGCAGCACGCACCTCAGAGCGACCACACCTGTGGCACGGTAAATATTATGTGACCTACTTTATTTGCAAATGATTCTTCCTATATGAAAAATATGGTGTTTGTTACATTTACAACCCAGTGAAGCTCAGATTTCATGTAGTTTATTCAGAATGTAGCAGTAAATGATATTTACTCAGAAAAAGAAGCACCAGAAGACAGGAAAGTCAAACATAGTCTTTTTATTATTAACAATATTAATAATAATTCAAACATACTTTGTTGTACATTTATACAATGATTATCAATGGCAACAAAAAACAAGATAAAAATAAAATAAAAGTTTTTCTCCACACACTCAGTATCACTTCTCCCCAGCGCTTGTCTATGGTGGTCACTCTATCAAAAAGTAAAAGAGGTAGAGAAACCCAATCATTTCATACCTGTAAGTTTAAAATAAGGAGTTCATTTTGACTTTCTTCTGTTTTGAGTCCAGCACGTTCTCCTGCCCAGCAGGTGACTGTTGGACTGCAACGAGTCAAACAACGAGACCTTTGTTACCAGTGAAGTACAGCGATGGCACACTGAGGGGAAAATGCTGCACAAAGACACTGAATGTGTTTGTTCTCCTAACTATCACACATTTCAGACCCCACCTTTACTGGACAAGCTTGTTTTTTTAATGAACTTTTGGAGGCTTCAGTATCTGCACTTCCTGTCTTTATTCACCAGCTTTTGATGATACGACAAGAGCAGACTCAGAGGAACAAAACAAGATGAAATCACTGATCATCATTTACCAACATTTAGTGAAGGGCTGTTCACTATAATTCAACTAATATTAGTTTTTTTATTTTAATGAAACATTGCTGACAACATTTCTTATTGGTCCAAATATAAGATTAAGGATGTCAGTGTGCACCTTTGTATACTCTAATAAAAACAGCTTCAATGTTTCCATAAGGCTGCTTCTTTACAGAGACTGGTCCAGAAATGTACCTTCATAAAAATAAGTCTTAGCCAGGTTGCTTAAACAAATAGAGGTGGTTCAAATTATTTGAAGTAATGCTCTATGTAAAGGTTATGAACAGTTAATATCTTACCTGTTGTTACATGTTGCTTGGAACAACCTTAGTTTGAAGAAACAAGTTTAAGTTGGACAAGACTGACGAGCTAACAGCTAGACCAAACGCAGCCCAAAACAAAATGTATTGCTGTCATTTGAACAGAAGACCGATCTCAACAAGAGTCCACACACCACACGTCATACGCCCATCAAGAAAATATTATACGGCAATATATGGAAATGGCCCAGACAAGCAAACACCTGGTATAATTTTTGACCTTGACTAGTGACCTTGACCTGGAAGTTGGTTGTGATAAACAGCGTATGAAACACTGGCCTAGTGATGATGTATGAAGTTTCATTTATCAAAGTTCATGCTCTATATCCATGTAAAAAAAAGAAAATCCACCAAAGTTCACTCAGGTCACCTGGACGGTTTCTTTTTTGGTGAACCTCTTTGGCTATGGTGCCTCAGAGGAGTAGATGGGGGGGAGGGCGGGCCCAGAAACCATCTTATCACCAGCAAACTGGTTGGTCCACTATGGGAGTGTGCTGTTTGTGGGATTGAATTTGCTTATGGCTCCTCAGACTGATAAAGTTCTTTGGATGAAGGGCGAAACATCTCAATAACAACAACAACAACAACAAAAAAGAAACCGTCCAGATGACCTGACTGAAATTTGTTGAACGTTTCATGAAATTATCCAAAGTTATGGGCAGGACAAGACAAAGTTTATGGATACAGACGGTGACGTTACCGTAAAACATCTGCCTTTCAACATATGAATAAAAATGTAATTCATTTATGTGAACATTTTTGCTGAATGATAAGGCTATTTATTACAGGTGTTTTACGTAGATTTCTGAGGTTAACAGCAAGTGCAAATAACAGCAGCAGCTAAAAATAGCACTTCCAGGGAATCCTGAGCCACTTACAATAGAAATATCATATTTTTACCAGACTAACGTTATTCGCACCAACCAGTATATATGATATTTAATGTGATATAGTATCACATGATGTTATGTCTTTTGAGATTTGGGTTGTTTTTAGACGGCAGCAACTCACTTTTGACCCGGACTTGCTCAGACTAGTTATTAGCTTGTCAATCATGTCAGAATTAAGCTTTGTTCCTCAAACTGAAGTTGTTCAATGCTTTATCTAAGGAGGTGGGACATTGTTTATAAAGTTTACACCACTTCAACAAATCTGAGCTATATGTTTATCAATGAAAAACAAAATCTAGAAAAAAGCCCAGGTCAGCAACTTACAGGGACTGTGCTGTGTCTGAGGTCACTTTAAAACTCGGTGTCAGCATTATAACAGCCAGACTTCTGCATTAACAGACACTGGAAGAATAATTTGTTTTCTAAGAAACTCATGACTTGTATTTGATACTTTCAAAAGTCAAATTTCAAAGTGAAACAGATATTAAAGTAACCGCATATAAGACCATCGTCCATCACAATACGTAGCATCAAATTACGCTCTGCAGCTCTAAGTGAGATAATTTACAACTCAAACCTCAATGCATTAAAAAAATAAATAAATCAAGCACAACCAAACCCATTTACTCAAGAATCAAACGATTTAGCGTAAAACCATGACCACATTAATTTTAGAAAATATCAGACTTCAATCGTCCTTATAACATTCACTTGATGTTGGCACCGTAACACAGTGCGTGGATGAGATTATTTAGATTTTTAAAAGCACATATTTTTATATTTGCAGGTGAAGTTCCATAAAATTCCCATTTAGGTTTTATGAACCTTATAAATGAAAAACGCTGCAGCACTTAAAGGCAAAAAAAGAGGGAAGTGCAGTAATAAAAACACCAGTGGAGTCTGCAGAAAACACTGCCATTTAACAGGACTTTGCTGCTCTTTTTTTAAATAGGTAACATTCATCATAGAATTTGACTAAGAGACATTTTCTGAATAAATAAATACTTCTAAATTGATAAATAAAAATGAAGGCTATTAAATTCAGCACTTTTGATACAAGAGAATCAAATCTCTCCACTTCAGTTTTGTATTTACTGCAACTGATCATTTCCTTTTATTAAATTAAAGCACAAACATCGCCGCTTCCGTAATGTTGGTGCAGTTGAGGACTTAATGATAAACCTCAGCTGTAAATAGACGAGAACGCCACGTTAGGTTTTCTAAATCAATGAGCTGCCTGTCAGAAATAATTTGTTTTTCTGCTCAGGTTGATAAGACATAACTCGCTCGCTTGCTTTCAAGCTCGTCACATTACACAAGATAGTCGTGATGATCTCCAACAGGCAAACATCATTTCTACGGGCAGCGTTCATCTTAGTTTAATCACAAACACTCCACTGAAAATGGGCTCTCGTGGGGGGTATCATTGTGTATTTGCTCGTGTTTTTCTCCGCAGCAGTGAGTCAAAGAGACGATCAGCATGGGAGGAATGTAAAACTGATGTCAGGATCTGACGCTTCAGATCTATTTGCTTCAAAAAGGAAAAATTAGAAACATTTACGTATCTTTTACAAACTATCAACACATTATATGAAGCTAATGTCTTAAAAATAATTACCTTGTCTCACTTTCTTATATATCCTGTAGATACATTTATAACACAAGTACACAACTCCCCTTTCTTACTTCTATAGTAAATATAACATATTCTAACCTCTTTCCTTCTGTCCTAACTATCAGTATAGACCTTTTTTGCTTATAGTTTGGGGAAACCTTTGCACAATAAAACACACATGCTCTTTTAGCAGCGATAAAACCAACATTCAAACAGGCATCTGCAGACAAACGTGCAAAAATAGTTTGGATGTTTTTTAATCGTCACCATCCAGGCCCTGGGTTTCTGCCGACTGCAGCAGGAGCCTCCAGTAAGACAACCCTCCAGCACCGATATGCGTCTGGTTTTTATACAGCACAGTTTAGAGTCCAACAGCCTTGAGTTAATCCTGAAAAAGCTTCTTTAAAAATGAGTTATGGTTATCGACCGACAAATCCTCAGTTCAGTCGTGATCGGGCATGTTAGTTAAAAAATGATCACCTCCAGTTGTTTTTATTGACTTTAAGCCCCATTTTTTGGCCTTAAAGCTTCATATTGCTTTCACAAATCAGCCAAATTCATTAAGAAAAATAACTGTCTTTAACTGAGGCGTTACATTTTTTTTAAAACTGTTAAAACGGCGTAAATGTGAGAAAACACGAGCATCTCGGGCTTCACTGATGTCCTCGCCATTAACAATCGGGTTCAGACAATGATGCTCTCCACAGCGTTCATCATTACGTTCATTACATGATAGGACTGTGACAGGGAGCTTTCCAAAACATGTGTCTCCAGGTCGGCCTCGGCAGCGTGCACAACCATATGTCAGTGCAGTGTTTACACAGTAAACATACGTGTTTCGTTCGGGATCAAATCAAATCAAAAGGCAGACAGGGCGGAGTGGCTCTGTGGTTTTACACGCGCAACCTGGAGTCTCCGATAATTTACAACAACAAAAAAACTGTCTGGTTGAAGATTACAGTGACAAATGAAAAGTAACTATTGTTCAAAGAAACACTATAACCTCCTAATTTTATCCTTGAACATGAGCTTGGTAGGTAAACAAATAAAATATTTGTTTTGTTATTGCACCAGTGTTTTATTGAAACTAATGCGTTTTTCAGATCATGTAATGGCATCTCTTCACAATCACATCGATTTATGCAACCGTGCCGTGAACTGCTGGATCATCACATGCCTCTATCCATGTAAAAGTCTGGGTCTTCATAAACGCATCTTTGTGAAACCTGACAGGGAGCTTTGTTACTAATAATAACAATATTCAGCAGGTTCTATCTGAAGACCGAGGCCCATCACATCACTAAAAAAGAGAGCGACAGATTCCCTTGTCTCGCTAAAAGGCTGTAAATCATGTTGGAGGGAGGCATGTGGTACGACACCAGGATCAGCTGATGTGTAATAAGACAAGAGCAACCATTCTATAACCAGTGGGCTGGTTTAAAATGTCACAAAACAAGCATCTGTATGTTTGTCAGACAGTCTACAGACGAGCCTGTCTGGGTTCAAACAGAGGAATCATCAGTCTAATTTGTTATAGAGTATTTGTTAAAATACCTTTGTCCACAGCATGTGGGATAAAATAAGATAAAACAAGCAGTATGCTGATGTCGCCCATCACTGAAGGATTTCAAGTATACATTTGTAGTTTTTGAGGTGAGTGTTTTTCTGGAGGGATTGCAAAGCTTAATGTTTTTGGTGCAAGATGTTCCAGCAGGTACGAGGTCAGACTGTGTATAAGAACAGAGATAGGTTTATTGCACCACCAGGTGCACTGAGCCAGGGAGCGGCCAGTGGTGGCCATGGCAACCATAAATTAATCTTCAGCCACACCAATCATTTGAAGAAACTATGATTATAAGAGACTGAAAACTAGAAAGATCAAAGTTCATGCTCAATAATCCAAGTAAAAAATCCAACAAAGATCAGTCAGGTCATCTGGACGTTTTTTGTTTTGGTTGTTGTTGAGACGTTTCTTCCTTCATCCAAAGGACTTCATCAGTCAGAGGAGCCCCAAAAATCTCAATCCCACAAGCAGCACACTCACATGGTGGACCAACCAGTTTACTGGTGATAGGATGGTTTCTGTGGCCCTCCCTCTCCCCCGTTGACTCCTCTGAGGCTCTTTTTTTTTTTGTTTGTTGAGAAGTTTCATCCTTCATCCAAAGGACTTCATCAGTTAGAGGAGCCCCAACAAACTTAGTGCCACAAGCTGAGCTCACGTAATGAAGGATGAAACGTCTCAACAACAACAAACAGAAACTATCCAGATGACCGGACTGAACATGTTGGGATTTTTTTAAATCTGGATTATTGAGCATGAACTTTGATGTTTTGAACCACGTTGGCTACGGCTGCCTCAGAGGAGTCAACAGGGGAGAGGGAGGGCCCCAGAAACCATCTTATCGTCAGTAAACTGATTGGTCCCCAATGTGAGTGTGCTGCTTGTGTGACTGAGTTTGTTTGTGACCCCCTCAGACTGATGAAGTCCTTTGGATGAAAGGTGAAACATCTCCAAAAAAAAAAAAAAAAAGGAAAGAAACCATTCAGATGACCTGACTGAACATTGTTGGAAAACTAGAAAGTACATCAGTAATTCAAAAAGAAAAATACAGAAACTAGAAAGTATATGGTTTCCTCAAATGATAGGGGTGGCTGAAGATTCATTTATGGTGGCCAAGGCCACCATTAGCCACCCCCTGGCTCTGCCACGAAAACTGGTGGTAGATAATATTGCCCCCTCCACTCTCCAGGATTCGTTACTCTGTTCCACCTCAGACAATGTTCACTTGGAAACTATTACACCTAGATGCAGCCACGCAACAAAAAGGAAGTTGGCCCGTTGCTTATTTTTCAAGTAATCCAGCTCACAATGTTTACATATACATGTATATATGGCAGTGGCCATCTTGGATTTTGTCCTGGCAACCCAATTTTTGAATCTTTCCCGCACGGACAGATGGAGGAGGTATTTCCAGTTTCCCTTTTTGATCTGCACATGAGACGAATAGTGAATATTTCTGAAAGTCTGTCCTGTTACAACACAACCAGGAGTAACAACCCCAAAGTAGCTAAAAGCAGATGTAAATGGTTTGTATTGGTAACATCATGGGTGAATGGAGTTCAATGAGTTTACTGCAGGGCTATTCAACAAAACTGCTCAGGGGGCCACAGTTACCGACATCCAGCGGTTAAAGTCATTATGTAAATAAACCAAGTTTACAATGATCTGTTACCTTTTAAATTTGTTTACTTGATTGCATTGAATGATAAATGCATTAAACAGAACACAAAACTCAAATTCAGAAACCAAAAACATTTTTTTGTTTGTTTTACAGTTGAATAGCCCTGGTTTACTGTAACTACTCAGAGGGTTAACTCTACTCCTTCAGCACAACAGCACTGCAGACTCTGTGACATGACCACAATCAAAAGGTCAATAAAACAAGATCCAGGATCTAGGAGAGAAATCCTGCTGGTTCTGCAGAGGCAGCAGCTCTGTCGAGCTTCACCCAGGAGGCTCCTAACACAGCTGAAGCAAGCACTTTCTGAGCCTTTCATCTGAACACTGACAGCAGCAAACAGACCTCCTCCCTAAAACATCTCTAACAAAACGCTGGTCAGTTTTCACAGCAGGTCACAGACTACTAGTCCAGGTGGCAGTGAAGGATTGAAAGAGGTTTGTTTTAAAGAAATGAACCATCTGACAATCAAATAATGTTCTTAGATTTAATTTTCTGCTATTAAACATGTTTTGTTCCTCTCATTTTAAGCTGAAGAGACAAACAAAACCATGTCTGTATCTTCATTTACCACACATCACAACAACACCAGCAAACTCAAGATTCATCCTTTTTCCGCCAGAGAAAAATAAAAGAATTGAATTAAATACAGATTCAGACAAAAGACGGAGGAAAAGCTCAACCCATTATGTATCGCTCATTAAATGACCCTTCAGTAAAACATTAAAAAGTGACAGTTTTGATGACTTAAAAAACTCCAGATGTGCACCTTGTATACAGATAATATTGCTCTTACATTAAAAAAGTGAAATATTTATCTATAAATTTTCCAAAACAACAGAAACAATTTACATTAAAATGTTTTCATACTTTTTTCTTTTTTTTTAATGAAATCACATATTTACCCACAACCCTATTAAACTAGACATCCCTCAACCCCTTTGGCACAATAATCATATTAATAGCAATTAATATTATTATTATTAATGTTTAATTACAAGACATCTGAATAGGATTGGTCACTCACACATTCAGAAGTAACACAGTTTCTCTAGTCGTAACACATTGGTACTGTATGTTATAGATAAAAACTTTTTTTAATTTTTTAACTTTGTTGATATGTAAATAAATTAACTTTCATCTTGAAACAAAACAAAACTGTCTTTGCATGCCCTTAATATGTACAGAATCCCATCGTCTGAGTTTGTTCTTGCACAAAGGCCAAACAGGAATCAGACCAGGAACCACAACGAATGCAGACGAAAACATGGAAAAGATGAGAACGACATGAAGCACTGACTTATTTCTTTGAAACCACTTGACTGGATTTCTTTAATTCTCCGCCAGAGATTGTGTTTCGTGCATTCGCTCTCGTTGACATTTTGATTTGTGTTTCTGTGGAGGGAGCTGACCGAGAGCCAAGGCCTAAAGCATCTTTATTCATCGACGCGTCTTAGAAGGACTCAGGAAATGAAAGTGTTGGCACGTGTAAATACATTCAATTTAAAGGCATCCCCAATTCTAACAGAACCAAATGTGCCACTTCGGGTTTTTGCAGTTGTTTAGACATCTATAAAAACATCACTTCACATGACTGATACTTCTCTTCCTGTAAAATGTCTCCTAGAGAAAGTGATTGAAATATTCTACTATTGCCAGACTTGGTTAAGTGTGTCCACCCTCCAGTCCAGGAAGTGACACAAAGCCTGGCTGCTGTCAGCAGCGCAATGGTTTAGTGGTTAGCCCAGGTGCCTCACAACAAGCAAGTCCTGGGTTCAAGCCCCAGGCTGGCCTGGTGTAGTTTTTTTTAGTTTGCATGTTCTCCTTGTATGTGTGTTAACACACAGGTTAAATAAAAAGCAAAATAATAAAATGTGAGCATGGGCGGACTCTTGCTGAGAGCGAGCTGAGTTTTGATACCACTCTCATGTTTATCCAGTCGTTATAAAAATATTTTCAGTAGTCCGTTAGCTTAGCAAAAACTCTTCAAACAACTGTAAACTTTCACATCGTTAGATATAAATACACACATTTCTTTTTAAACTAAAAGTGTAGAAAATACATCATTTGTTCATGACTTTCTGAACATATTCTTAACAACATGAAGGTGCTAACTAAGCAACAAACATTGACGCTAAATATTTACCTGGAAAACATGAGAGTGGTATTGATTGTCCTCTAACATTAAAGAAGCAAATAACTTTGATTTTTTTTTTTTTAAACTAAACTTCTATTTTTTCTTAACATTAACAAGGCCTCTGATAGGGAATGAATTATTTTTTGTGGCAAATAGGGCTGGGCGGTAAGGACCAAAATTTATACCTCAATATTTTTACAAAAATGGTGATATACTATAAATGAAGCACAGATTGTGTAGTAAAGAGCTTTGGGTGTCTTGATAAGACAGAAAGGAGTTATATAAGTACAGTCCATTCAGCCTCCACGTTAGTCAGCGTGTGTGAACTGTGGTAGTGAACCTCCACCTGGAACCTTGGAGCTACAGCTAGATGACACGACAGACCTGACTCTTACTTGAAACGGTTCAGAGCTCTTTCAGCCACGCTTTGTGCCTTTTAGAGGAACACAGAGAGGGAGCGCAACATTAATAAATAAGTAGTTTATCATATCGCTAAAGATACGGTCCGGTTAACAAGACGGCTAAAGCATTATTTTTAAAAATATTGAGATATCGCCCAGCCCTAATGGCAAATGTAATTTACTCTGCCACATACACACCATCCACAGTGTTATGTCAGCATTGGCACAGTTTTGTTCTCCTCCACTTTTGTTAACAAAATTTTAGATACAATGCTAAGAAATATCTAAATAGATAACAGCTAATAGACTGATGTACAAGTACTCAAAAGTTTTTTTTCAAAACCAGGCAGATTGAAGAAGAGTCCCAACTTGCTGAAACACAAATGTACTTTTGAAGCTCTAAATTCAGTGGGTTTTAATTTACCATTTGAAATAATTATCTATATTAGACTTTGAATTGTATTCATATAAATATAAACATACTTTCATCAGATACTAATGTGCAATCTAGTGCCTAGAAATTGAAAAACATGAAAGATACAAACCTTCTGTTCATGGTCTCTGACATAGATCTCATCTAACTCTCAGCAAGACAGTGATTTTCTTGAAACAGGGAAGCATTTATTTAACTTAATGTCCATGTCTGTGTTTATTTGGCTCTGTGTTGCAAACATTTTGACTGGTTGTACTGGAAATCAGTCATTTTTTTACAGTTTCCTAATGGGATATGGTGAGAAAGTCATGTGTCTCTGTTTTCACCTCTGTTTAAAAGGGTTGCCCAGATTCAGTGTAAATTAAACTGTATGTGTTTCATTGAAAACAAAAAGTTACTAAACCCGTTCCACAGATGACCTTCAGCATACCAAGGAGGAATGTTCCTCCCAGCTTGAATCAATCAGTTTAACTCCACGAACATTCAAGATGACTTCCGCTCCAGTGAATCCCATTCAAAACACTGTCTTTAAATGGGGCTACTACAACCTGCTGACACACTGTATCAAGAAAATACCATGACTGGGATCCAGCAACGCTGCACAAAACGGACATTAAATGTCACATTAGCAATAGGCTCTGAGGTCAGGTTTCACCCAATAATCCACCTGAGTGAGATCTGAAGATGGAAATGTGTATGATGAAACAAGGCCCAGTCTTGTCAGCCCCTGTTCTCCCTCTTTCTCAAGTTAGACAGAAAGCTACAAAAAGTTTGGTCCCAATCGCTTCAGGAATCATGTAGAAAATATACATTCAAACTTTTGACAAAATTTACTGAAAGAGTAGAAAATATAGCTGCATGAGAAAGAGGGATGATGGAAAAGTCATGGGGTGGGAGCCGGATGAGGAAATAAAAATAGGCTAAAATTGCCACAAAGTTACAGTAACAGACATACTGTTCCCACAATGCACTTTTCTCAAGAGGATGTTGGATTTAGTCACTGAAGAAAAATCCACGACCTCTCTTATAGTTACAGTGCTTTTCCCCACACACATTATTTGTATGGGTGTGCTAACACTTTTGTGTCGCGTGTGCGTCTATGAGCAAATATATACTGCCCTCAATCACCTCTGTTTACTTCCCACAGGCTGGAGGAGACTATTCTCCGTCATATCCCTACCTATCTCAAAAATACACCCATACCCACTAACGCACGCACACACGCTCTTTAATTAGTTAACAGCCGAGTTACCTTAAAGCCACTAGCTCCAGCTGACTGATGCAGAATAGACTAAACTGTCAGGAACGATCTCGGCTCTTCCTGATGCCCAAACAGCTCCGAGCCGGAGCGGCCGTCTTCATTCATCACTTGTGAGAGACAGCAAGAAAATACGACACTGGCGAGCCTCTTGTACTTGCGTCTCACTGTAAACACGTAAACACAAACACAGCTTGGTGTCTTCACCAACCAGCCCTCTACTTGTTCTACGGTTTTGACTCCAAACAGTGACGAATGGACTCCAGTCCTATCCGTCCTCTTTCCTCTCCACTTGGCTCATTTCCACTGCCTCACAGTGAGGATGAGCTCTGACTGTAGTTTCTGAGTGTCAGTCTGGCGTATCTGGGCGAAGGGGGAGACGGTGGAGGGTGAGAAGGGACCGGAGGAACGTACAGATCTGTATCTGAGCTTTGGGAACTACTGCTGGAAGCCAGAGAGTCACGGAAGGGTGATGGAGGAGTTAAAGCAATTAGTTCCTCGTCCAGCTCTGCCCTCATTAGTGGGGAGTCGGTGAGACAGGTAGGCAGGTTTCCTCGCATGGGGGAGAGAGACGGGGAGGCATGAGGGTGAGGCGGCAGGGGGTAAGGTGAACGAGGAAGAGGGTGAGCGAGACAGCTGCCCCGGCTGGTCTCGACATGGGGGAGGGGCTGTACGTCAGCGTAGGTGGTGAGGGTCGAGGACATCTGGATCTCACGGGGTAACAGGTAGGGGTCATGGGGATGGGGAGAGGGGGGTGTGTGTTTGTGTGCGTGCGAGTGCGAAGGAGAGGGGCAGAGCATCATACTGTTGAGCTCGCTGATGTTGGCCGTGAAGCGGTTCACCACACAGCTGATCTGGTCCATCAGTGAGCTCTGGTGGGGCACTGCGGGGCGGTCGTCCACAGCGACCAGGCGGCCCTCGCTTCCAGCTGCAGCAGAACCGCTGCTGGGAGGTCCGCAGCTACTGGCGCCGCTGCCGCCACTGCAAACGCTGCTGGAGTACTGAGGAGCGGCGACCATCTGACGCTCCTCCCCTAAGCTTGCCCCGATTCTCTGGCTGACGGTGCTGATGGGCGACGGCGTCTGCGGCCGATACGTCATGGAGTAGTGCTCTTCTGCTTCCGACAGCTCGTACAGGGTTTTATCTGTGGCGCTGTCAGGATGAGTGGGCAGGGAAGACATAGACGGGAGGGACGGCAGAGGGACGTGCGGCGGCAAGTCGGCCCCACCACAGTACCGCTCCTCAGAGATTTTGGAGAAGGGCTTGATAACTGCAGTTTGGTTGTTCTCCTTCTTCTTGATGTGGAAGGACAGCCGCTGCCACAGGTGGTTGCCATGTGAACTGCTGCGCTCTGTCTGAGCCCAAGAAACCGATTTGCCGTTGGAACTGCAGAACAGCAAGAAAACAGAAAGATGTGTCGAGCTGGGAACGAGATGAACGCATTCAGTGCTCGTTCATCATCGTCCTGTGAATAAACAGTATTCATGCAAAATAACGACAAGAAATAATTCAATCATTTACCTGCTATTTTGACTCAATCACACCAGTCACTTTGACTTCACCACTTTTTTCATTTATGTCTAGCTAAATTAAATCTTATTTATTATTTTTACTTCTGCCAGGGAACTTATATGTTTTTAGTAAAGTTGGTTTGTCTGTCTGTTGACAAGATTACTCAAAAAGTTTTGCACAGATTTTCATGACATTTTCATGAAATGTTGAGTCTGTCATGAAGAACAAGTGATACAATTTCATCATCCAGATCCAAGATTTTTTTTAAAAAGGGTTCTTGTGTCTGTGCACAAGATGTTACTGCATGAGTGACCCGGGTTTTGGTAGAAGTGTGCGCTGTGCGAGCACTTCTAGTTCTTAAATGATCTACATTTTTATTACCAGTACCTTTTTAAGCACACTGCCTTTTACTACATATACACACTATTTAACACACTTTTTACATATGAGTGTATGGGGGCAGCCAGTGAGTGGTGTAGTCTACATTTTTATAGTGGGTATACTGTGCTTAGAAACCAATGTACATCAGTAAGTACAATGCAATTGTTAATTTATTTTGATTTTCAAGCAAATTGAACATTTCCAAATTTCTCTGATGCTTATATTTGAATAAATGAACAACAAACTTTGTACGACAGTTGGCTTTGTATTAAAACATGTTATAGACTTTATAAAACT
>JAVCKU010000071.1:16108933-16123515 GCA_032273985.1 Hypsolebias coamazonicus
ATCTCAGTCCTTATAACCTCACTCTCAAATCTGCTTCTTTGAATTGAAAAAGCTCTCCAGAAAGAGAGCGAAACGTTGTCCTCTTACAAATAAAGTCCAGTTGTTTCTGTATTGAACCTTTTTTGATTCTGAAGACAAGAGCATAAGGTTAGTACTTCAAAACTCAGAATAACAAACAGGCCACAGACTTAGATACTGTGAAGAGTGTAATGCTCTGACGGAGAGTAGCACTTGACTGCAACCTTTTGTAATGGTGTTGTCTCGTCAGGTGGATGGCTGACAGCTGATGAAAATTACCAGCAATCTTGGAGAGATTGGCTGCAGACGGTGGTACTCTCACACAATTTATTCAATTCATTCTCCCACTACCTGACTCCGGAACAAGTGGAAGACAATGGATGATGGTTAAAATCATCCAACCTTTATTTATACAGGTTAGTCTCATTGAGTCACAACTCATTTACAAGGGAGACCTGTTAAAAATAAATAAATAAATAAATAAATAAATAAGTAAATAAATAAATAAACATATTATGTACACACAGCAATAAACAGTCATAAAAAGCATATGAAATGAAAAGTAACAAAATAGTGGCATAAAACAAAATAAAAACAAGCTACGTTATGAAACAGGGCAAAATACTAAAAAACAGGAACATGTTTGCATTGATTTTTGCATTGCATAACAGTTGTTTAAAGATACTCTTTCAAAAGGAGCAATTTTATTTTGAAAATTCAACCGAGACTAAAACGTTACTTCTTTCCACTAAAGCAGACCTCCTGCTCGCGTGAGGAATAAACACACACGAACCCAGTTTTGGACGTTAACTGGACCGACAATCCTGTTACGTGGACAGATTGGAGTGCCAAGACTCTCACCTGAGTTGAGACACACGTCTTTTGAAGGTAAAGAGTCGCTGATGTTTATCAAGAGAGCAACCTGGGGTTTAGCCGGACTTCGTTCGAAGAGCGTGTGCAATGTTTCTGGTTGACATATTTTCAAGATAATTCCTTCCTTTATTTCCTTTCCCCCTAGTCTTAAATCTTATCTCCTTCCCTATAAACTTTCTCTGAACCTACGCTGGTAACTACTTAAGTATAAAGTGCCCTCAGAAACAAGTTATGTTGACACCTGATAACTATGTTCTGCTGTTTTCAAAGTATGCGAGTTTACACCGTAAGAATTAAGAATCAAAGCCAACCAATGTGTAATGTGTGATAAATTGAAGAATTGAAAATAAATGATCGCATTGTATGATGGATCAAATATAATTCAAGTCTCATGTACAATCTTTTCACTCATTCCATTGCTAAGATTACAGAATAAGTATGTTTAATCCAAAACAGAAGAAGAACCTGTTAAATCAATAATTATTACTCTGAGACCCGAACGAGTCCCTAATACTTATTGAAATGTATAAAGGGAAGTAAGCTTAACAGCCTTGTTCCTTTACAACTGTATTACCAAGTATTTAGCCTATCCTAACACAGTTCCCTACATAATTATCAAAAAAACCTCATACATTTGGGAGCCGTAATGAAGGGAAAAAATAGTTACTTTACTACTGGGATGCTGGTGAAGCAGTTTTCCTTTGTCCATCCTCTGTATTCACCATTGCGTTTACGTCGTAATACCGCCATCCATAAAACAGCTACTTTTGCACAGCTCCTGCCTGTTTCTGCCGGTCCAGCTTGGTCCAACAAGTTTAGTTTGTTTTTTGAATGTCCAGAGGACCAGACTTAGATTTTTTAGAGTGTACAGTGCAGTATTTCTCTGCCGCTACATTTACAACATAAAACCGGAAACAGCCAAACTTGGCTTTTCAAAATAAAATTTCTATTTTTTTTTAAATGGGAGATGTGCCGTAACCACGGAACGTGGTAACTCAAGACCGTCGTAACCCGAGGCTTTGGTTACGGCGTCCCCGACTTATGGCAACTTGGACGTACGAACGCCTCCCAGTGACGTCACACCTCCCACTGACTGTCAATAGCCTTTTTTTAAGTTACACACAGTGCCGTTTCTTTGGTGTGTGGGATGTTAATACCTTTCCCTTTAAGACCCTGTGGACTCCTCCCGCTCTCTGGCGTCCATCTTGCTGTGGACTTCTCCCGCTGTCTGGCGTCCATCTTGTTGTGGGGAAGGGGGGGCAGGGAGCGGTATGTTGGGGGAAGTTGTTGTCGGGTGAAAGGCATTAGCTGCAGCCTTAGCAGCTCTGTTTGTTACGGCAGAGGAATACTACAGCTGCTATTGGACGAGCTAGCTCCAACTAGCAGCAGGCTGCATTCCGACCGAAGACCGGACTCTGCTGTGGGACGCACGAGCTAGCTACAACTAGCAGCAGGCTGCGTTCTGACCGAAGACCGGACTCTGCTGTAGGACGCACGAGCTAGCTACAACTAGCAGCAGGCTGCGTTCGGACCGAAGACCGGACTCTGCTATCGGACGCACAAGCTAGCAGGAGGCCTCATTCGGATGGAGGGTGAAAGGCGTTAGCTGCAGCCTTTAGCAGCTCTGTTTGTTAATGGTGGAGGATGTACTACAGCTGCGGTCGGACACATGGTACGCGGTGCAGCGGCGGAGGAAAACTGTACTGTACGCCGCTCTGGACCGAGGAGGACGGCGTCACCAGAATCCCAGTAGGCCATTAACTCTTTTTGCCCTTCATTATGGCTCCCAAACATAATAATAATTTATAATTATGTAGGGTACTGTGTTAGCTAACTGCTTGAAAATACAGTATGTACGCTGGTTTTGTCTTATGTCGGAAAAAAAACAGGTTTGCGACACCACGTAGTATGCGTACCGTGCATGTGCCGACTGACGTCAAATTCGGTTTACGACGCCGCGTGAGAACGGATCTCCGTCGTAAGTCGAGGACTACCTGTTTCTGCATTCAAAACGCACAAAACAAAGAACGACTAGCTCCAACCTTTAATTTAACCATTAACCTCGGGCTGCAGAACAGAGAAAAAGGGGGTGGAGCTCCTGCAGGTGGGGGCGTTTACCTTTTGGACAAACTGAGGTCACCGAGTGGCCAGTTGCTGACGAGCCTGCTGGACTGATTGACAGGTGGCGTTAAGGATTCGACTCGCGCAAAAAAAAAACTCATGGATTTTACAGGCCCCTTCAAGAGTGACATCATTTGTTCAATGTTTTGGTGGATCTAAGGTTTGAGAACTGAGTTTCGTTACAAAATCTTAATGGTGGGTTCTTTATTTTTCAGGGTTGCTGAGTTAAAATTCAGGGGTGTAAATCCCCACTGGTTGAGGTCATCTGGAACTCTTCCCAGTTTAGTTTAAATCGTTCTGGAGTGTGTTTTGGTCAACATGTTTGTAACCTCTTGATGAATTTTGGCCCAAATTCTGTACGAAATTCATGTAAACAGGATTCAGAGAGAATCCAAGTGAATGTATATATTTATTTATTTTTTTAATAAGTGTTTTCTTTTTCTGCATATTTCCAGCAAGATGAAATAATGATGAATACTTCATTGTTCCTCGAGGTAGACGGTTGTGACTCTTTGATTCTTCCAGAACAAAGCCCACTTATTGTTGGTCACGCAGGTTCTGGTGTCTCCACATCATGTTTGTGATTTGTTACCCTCCACTCCGCCTGAAACATTCTTCCTGCAGGACGAATCTGTGATTCTTTAAATGCCGTCTGTCTGTGACGGTTGTTTGATCAGAGAACTCAAGGCTCCGTCTGGAAGCGTGTTTGCTCCACTTACCGTATTTTCTGCCGTATAAGTCGCACCGCCGTATAAGTCGCATTGGCCAATTTTGTCCAATAATGTGGAAAAATCCATAAACAAGTCGCACCTCCGTATAAGTCGCACCTATTGTGCGTCACCACTGACAACCCAAGATTAACACTTAAAAACTATTATTTGTTTGCTGAAAATTATAGTAATATTGTGTCAAAGCTGAACTTTTCTGCACATAATGGTCCGTTCATCTGAATAAACATATATACAACAATGTCGGGTCTTCCATAGGTCTGTAGCACATGCACCCGCACGGAGCCGAAATGCATGTGTATTTAAAATGTAACCAGATGAACACCTAAAAAAATATATTTGTTTGCTGAAAACGTGCTGAGCTGAATTCTTCCTTATTTTCTTTTTTCTTTACTTTTCCTATTATTTTTTTTATTTAAATGAACGTTGTCAGATGAGCTTTAATAAAAATAGAATAAAAACAGGGTCCTTTAGCGCTCGTAGCGGCTGAAAGCGGTACTGCGCTGTGCCCCTAGCAGCCAAAAAGTGGTACTGCACCTTTTTTTCCCCCAGTCAGAATGAAGGGAAACGGTCATTTCTCAGCCAAAAATGGGTCTAAAAACATGGGGAAAAAATCCATAAATAAGTCGCTTCGCCGTATAAGTCGCAGGAATGAAAATCAGTAAAAAAAAAGCTGCAACTTATACGCCAGAAAATACGGTAATTAGCTTCACACCTAAAGGTTGAACTCTAGTGAGATGTTTCCAGACTCAAGGAAAGCTTCCAATGAACTATTCATAGACAGCATGGAAGATCTCAGTTTTATTTTTAGAAGTTATACAAGAGAGATTGCTTTAAAGATGGTTCCTTTTATGTATACGTGTTTAAAGATAGAATACAACAATCCAATTTCGTACATTCACACGTCAGAGCAGCAGTTCAGAGCCTCGGTGGCTTTTCCACATCCATTTGTCCGTTTTAGTCCATACAGCTTTCCCACGTGTAGGCCTGCTGCTATAAATAGGATGGGTTTAATGCGCATTTTTACTACTGAACGGGCCAGTAGGTTTTTAGTGTTGGTGAAAACGCAGAGATTAACTGCAAGGGAAAATCACTACTCATTCTTTTTTATTTTTTTATCACGTTTCACCAAAGCAATATTTACAATGCGATTCCCATTTGTAGGAGGTATTAGCAGCTATATTGGATGGGGTTTAAAAGGTAAATTATAATTATTTTAACTAAAGTATTTCAGAAAAAAGTGTACACTTACTTTGAATCCAAATAGTAATTCCTTTCACCTACTTTAATTTATATACCTTTATCTCTGAGCCATATGGGCTTTTCAGTGGCTTCTGATTTGGACTTTTAAACCATTGTATTCTGCAAATCAAGCCTCAGCTGCCACTGAATATTATTTTAAAGAGTCAAGAGTCAGTTTATTATCGCCATTGTCAATGAACAGGATTCACGGACTAGGAATTTGCTTCGGCATAAAGGTGCAAATAAAATACAAAAGATAAAAGAAAACACACATGTACACACCAACCAATACAATACAATGCAATATTCAGAAAAAAAAAAGTGCAAATGGAGTAGTGCAGTTAAAATACAATGATAGAGTGACCAAAGCAGAGTAATACAGTAACGGGATTATGAATGTTCAAGAGTCCAACGGCAGATGGGAAGAAACTGTTCTTATGGCGGGAGGTTCTGGTCCGAATAGACCGAAGCCTCCTGCCTGAGGGGAGTGGTTCAAAGAGTTCATAGAGTTCATATGCAGGGCGAGAAAAAAAAAAGATGTGATTATCATTATGATGTGCCTCTGCATTATTTATAAAAATGTACTGTTTCAGTTTTATACACATCTGCTTAATATACTTTTTTTTAATGTTTCACTTGCACTTAAATAAGTTAAGACCGGGATGTTTTCATTTCTGAGAAGCTGCTGTGGAAAGCAACAGACAAAATGAAGAATTGATCTTTGTCATCCTTGTTTTGCTTTAGCAAGCACAGCATATTTAAAAAAAATAAAAAAGAACGAAACAATATACTGCGATGCAAGAAAAGCTCTAGATATTCAAATTTCACACTTCAGACTCTGCAGTTTTATGTGCCTACATGCAAAAATGCAACCTGAGATACAGAAGGAGCACCCCCCCCACCCTCTCTCTCGCTCTGTGTGTGAGACATACTTGCTGTTTTAAAAAGATAAAAGTCAATACAACTTTCTAAAAATCGTGCATAACTGTGTCTATATGTATTTGCATATACACTCATCCATAATTGTCATGTTCCAGTCGACCGTTTTTCCTCGTATAATCCTAATTTTCCAACAACTTGTGCTAACCTGGTGAATCCAGGAGACGTCTAGACTGCCGTGACATCATCGCTATGTTTTTCGCGATTGCTTGAACATTAAGGCTGCACCAAGGCTTGAACCCTGAACTTCTCAGCCGAAGCTGTGGGACAATGCCCCTGCACTAAATCAACGCGCACCATGTTTTTTTAAGTGTTCAGAAGATGCTGAACTGCAGTACGAAATCTATTTTGAAAAGTCTTCAGTAGTCAAAGTAAGAAAAGGAAGACCTCTCTCATAAGTCATTGCGTTATAGCACGATGAGGGTCAGTGATTAAGTACTGTCAGAAGAGCTCCTTGCAGAGCGCTCTTGCTGCTTGGTTCTCCTACCTCCTCCTCGTGGGCCGTGTGAGTCATGACGTGAAGCTTTCAGCAGCTCCGTCATGACTCAGACGAACACAGAGCTGAAGATGCTGCAGCCACAACGTCTGGCCACATTTTGCTTCCTGCCGCAGCAACGAGGAAGTGAAAACAGTGGGGCTGGACTTTGGCTCTGCATCGGACCATAAAGAGGTGCATGTCCCACCTGGCTTGTGTGTTAGCATGTCAGATGGCCAGGGTCACGTCAGTAGTGCTCGTGCATGTGTTTGTGACAGAAAACAGAACACCTCAGCAGCTCATCATATGCAACAGAGATGTATGCATTGTGTGTGTGTGTGTGTGTGTGTGTGTGTGTTTACACTTGACTTGATAGCATTGTGAGGACCTACCCCTGACATTAAACCTTTATTGTGTTGACATTTTCCCTTGTGAGGACATGTTGCTGGTGTTTGTTTGTCTTTGTATTTATTACCCTGTAAGACCCACTTTTCCAACACATACTACAGTGTGAGGACCAAATGCTCCTTATGGGGCCCCTGGGCCCCATGGTGGGTTTAGGACTAAAGTGAATTGAGGATATTTCTTCTTTTTTTTCAGTTACCCATTATTTATCCAGGTAGTCTCACTGAGCCACAAGAACTCATTTTCAAGAGAGACCTGTTACTGTTGTAGACTAACAACCAAAAATTAATTTCAAACACGCACACACACACACACAGTCAAGCTAAACCAGTATAACCTTTCACTGATCAAAACATCACTGTGTGCATTCCTGTCATTTCTGTAAATGAAAAGGATTAGACAGAAATCTGTAGGCTGCCTTTAATAATCCACAAGCTCAAAATCAGAAACATATAACAACTGAAAAGCAAACCCATCATATGCCATTCACAAATGGATGTGCATCCACCCACACACATTTAAAAGAGGACCATTCTTTTATCACCCTGGTGGTGTGTGCACCTCTCTGCTGCACCCGAGTCTCTTGTGAGAATTTAAAAAGCCTTTTCTAGCTGCACGGGGAAGCGAGGGGGACATGAATGTTTGACTGAAACAGAAAAATGGCACCAATCACTGACGCCGTATTAATTCTCAAATTCATTTTAAGAAAATAAAATAGGTCACTCTGGTTGTTCTGCTGAGAATACACAATCGCTAATGCAGAGAAGGCTCTTGCAGAGTGGGTTTGTGACGATGTGTCTTAAATCGATTCTTCTTAGTGGACAAAGAGATGTGTCTTGGTGGGGAAAAAAAATAAAACATCCGTTTTTATGTTGGAAAAGGTTTAAAGATTGATTATCACGGGTAAAGGTGAAGCTATAGTATTGTGCCTGTCTGTGTGTTTGTGTGTGTGATGGGGGTGGGAGGGTTGTTTGCTTGTCTGTACCGTTAGCAAAATATCTCATGAAATTGAATAGATTTTAATAGAGCTTTCAGAAATAAATCACTAAATGTGAATCTACAACTGATTAACAATTGGAGTTAATCTGACACAACATAGCCACCAAAGCAAAGTGTTTATTGTTGTCTGTACTTTATATGTTATCTGTCTAAAACAGGTCTCTCTTGAAAATGAGACTAATCTGTATAAATAAAGGTTGAAAATTATCTTAGTAAGCACAAAAATGGCAATAACTTTAACAATTTTACAGACACTGAGCCAAAATTTGGAGCACTAGTAGCTGACAGTCATTCACAATGCATATTCCAAGCACTGACAGTGAACAGCTTTGATGCAAGACTGAGAGATACCATAACATCAGATAATATTGTGCAATGTTATTTTCACGGTTCAACCAAAACGGCTACGTCTCCATCATTTCTCAGGATGATCTTAAGTCTAAAACTCTGGCATTAAAGGTGGCAGAAGATATGCATTCCTTCAATGAATGCCTTTGATTTTATTTGTTGTTCCTTCGTACCTACTTTCTAGAACCATCTGAGTGCCAACCTGTGATGATTTTGAAGGTAAAGTCAAGGGCATTGCCAACACATGTATCTGAACTTGATGTGAGACGTGAGCTCTTACTCATTTTCGTTAAAAGCTACAACCAATTACTTTTCTCAGATTTAATCTGTACGCCTAATGAATGTCCTATCTGAAATCAGTGCTCTCAAAGGGAAAATCCAGTCTCCAAATGATGCCGCTGTACGCCAAATGAGCTGTTAAATGATTGTTATACAGCCACGGTAACATCTGTAATCACAAGGCAGACAACAAGACCTGAAGCAGAGAAATCAGACACTCGGCGGTTAAGCACTGCATGGATAACTTTCCCGAGCAGAGCACTGACCTTATATCCCTCACCCTGCAATGTTTAACAGAGTTGCAGCCTCTGCTGTGAGTCCTCTGTCAGTGCTTTGAAAGACCTTGATTGTATCACTTTGTCTACTTATCGCGGTTTCCATCATCTTGGCAACCATTTTAAGTTTAATTAAGTGACTGATGTGACATCTTGCGAGCCTCTAATTAATCGCTTGAGGAGCAGCGTCTGGTCAAACAGCCTCTCTCCAAGGAGAAATGGTGTCGCAGCGCTGCAACCTGCAGGAAAGCTGCTCAGAGCGTTCGCTCCGAGTCAAGCGCGCACAATTTTATCACGAGCGGACGGTGCAAAGCATGACAGAGACACCGTCTGAAATGAACATGGCTTCAGCATGCGCGGATGGAAAGCGGGTCTCCGATCCCCCACATTCCTCATTGACATGCCCCACACACCAGAGCAGCCGGCTGCGTGTCTCTGTCAGGTTAAATGTTGCCTTTTAAATGCACTGGGACAAGCTCAGGTGTTGCTGCAACAAATTGACTCTAATCAGAATACTGAGCAGGGACACTGGGTGCATGTTTGTGATTAAATTATAGTTGGTGTTTTCCCCCCCTCCAACAAAAAATAAATCTCAATCCTTACCTTATATGAGCCTACATGTCTCTCTGGGATCACTTGCTCGGTCCTGTTTGATAATCAGGATGCATGTTGCTGCCAGAGAGAGGAGAAGGCTGCCGATAGTCCAATGTCAAACAGCCTGAAGCAGCTTCTCATCGCCGTGCAGCTTCCTCCGTTTTCCAGTCACGCACACCTGAGCCTCTCTCCAAACACCTCTTCTCTCCTTTATCCCATCCCTCTGCTCCTCCCTCCTCTTCTCAGCTCATCTCCCCCTTCTCATCCTCCCTCATCCGTCAGCGACCCCCTCCCCTGTATACCAAACAATACTCCATGTTCAACTTCACTCCTCTCCAAACACTGAATGACTCGTAATACTATAAAAACTTGTTTTTGTTAATAAAGACGCTTTGTCTTTGAGACATTTTATTAACCAAGTCTTTTCGACCTCACGAGAGAAATATTAACTAGAAAAATGTACTCATCTGCTCACACAGACTCATGTTCGTGCTGCTGTTGGTCGGCGCATTGTTTTTATACTGTTAGTTCATATCTTGGATCTTATTACTGTTTTTTCTTTACAATCTATATGTTTGTCGGCTGTAACTGGGACCCTGTGTACACAATTTCATTCCACCACATGTGGCGCGTATGACAAACAAAAAAAACTTAATGTTAACCTTGTGGCTAATTTAGCACATTTGGCTAGAAGGAATGTTTAGCCTAGCTTCTGCTAGCATGCTATGCCTAAAAGCACTAAATAGTTTATAGCTTTTTTGCGAGAGTCCCTTCATGAAAATACCTTAAATCTAAATATGCGATAAAAAACTTAAAGTAAAAAAAAGTCACTTGCTATTATGCAACAAAAAACACTAGAAAAAATTAAAATGTGGCAGCACAACAGCAAACAGTTTAGCTAATTAGCTAACGAGGCTAATGCCTAATTTTAGAAGTTAGTGCTGCTAAAACCATTTAAAATTGCAGTCATACAACCTGTAGTTTGATAATATGAAGCTACATAACAGAACAAAAAAAAAATTTACAATGAGCCCAAGTGACTGTTAAAGAAAGACTCACTGCGTCCTGGACCCAATGATTTCCTAGTAGTGAATCTATATTGCGCTGTATGGCAGGTCGTTGTGACATATAACAAATCCATAGCCAAATCTCAACCTTTGTTGTAATCCTAGTCAAAATGGCATTCTTATTATTTGTAATTTAAAATGAAGATATCTAAAATTATCCAACAAGTAAAACATACTTGCAGTGCTCAGAGACTTAAGGGACTTCAGTGGGCTATATATCAATAATTCAATTTGTATTATCAGAAAGAAACATCTTAAGCTCTAGGACTTTCATCTTTTATGCAACAAAATTTTCAGATTTGCCACATATTTTGGGGGGACAATACACTTTTAGTGTTTATTTATTTATTTATTCATTTGTTTGTTTGTTTGTTTATTCATACCAATCCTTGCTCGGGATATTTACATTTACATTTGCAAAGAATAAAAAAAAATAGACGTTTTACCAACAAAAACTTGCATTTCAACATAGAATGCTGTTACAAGATATAATTTTCATTTAACATGTTATCTCAAAATGGCATCCCATAATGTTCTTCTTTGATGTCCAACACACTGACATTTATAGTGGGACTGAAGAATATTAGAAAACCATGCTTTAACAATATTATAATTAAGTTTTGTACTGACAAAGTTGCAGCAAACACATTTTTCTCTCTACTGTTTTTGTGTTCTGTCAATATATTTCCAACACTTTCTATGTGCTTTAATATATTGATCTCTTTAATCAAAATAGGGCATCTGGAGCAATGAGTTTTCAATGGAAGTGACAAAATATGGTTTTAGCAAGCAAATCATGAATGCATGGCACTTACAATATGATTTATTGTAGTCCATGCACTCTGTTGCAATACTAATACATTTTTAATAGATTGTGCTAAACTTTGTGATGACTTTGTTGCTAGTCATTATTCCAGTTACAGATACCTGCTTTTAAACTAGCTATAATAGGATTACAGTTTCCCTAATGACATTCAACATACAATATTTATGAATATTTAAAATTAAATTAGAAATAATTGGTTTTCTTTTCATTTTGAACATCTAAAGTGAGACTTGTAACAATGGGATTGCAGATGTATTAAATGCAAGTTCTGTCTGTAGAATTTTATGTCAGATACTCAGGATGTTCATTCTAGATATAAATATCACACATATGGTTATCTGGAGCTGAAAACCAGTGCACATGAAAGGGACTGATGGTGCAGTTTGTCTTGGGAACAATAACTTTACAGATGTCTAAAACTTTGATTACTGTATTAAAAAAAAAGAAAATTTATTGTAAATAGAACATTTATTTTCCCCAAGAAAAAACAAATTTGCTTGTTCCTGTTCCTGTTTTTCCTTATTCCTGTTTAATTATCCTCCTTTTTTACAGTTATGTTTTTGAGTGTTTTGAATGCAGCTCATCAATAATAATAATAATAATAATAATTTTGAAAAACCTGTCTGATGAATATAAGATGAAATGGCTTTCCATACCCATCTCTCATGTCAGTCCTTCCTCTGCTTTTTTACTTTGAATTCTAAAAGTTTCTTGCTTTTTTTTTTTTTTTTTAACTCCCAGCATGAAAAAAAACATATACAGTATATAAATAATTCAATAAATCTACCTCCTCTCCACAAATTCATTAAGAGTCATAGAGTCTTTATTGTCATTTGCACCACATGTGGTACATGTGATGAAACGAAATTATGTACAGGTCCCAGTTACATTCAACAATAAAATGTAAAAGAGTAAGTTACAGTATAATGTGAAGGATCAAGGCGGACTAAGTGTATCTCTTTCTCCTTACTGATCAAACTGGCTCCAGAGGTGACACTGTGGACTGGGGATAATGATGCAGGGGGGAGCTCGATAGCATTTGAAGTTTCATAGCGGTTACACCAGAGTAAAAGAGCCATTAACCTATACAGCTTCTCTTGGCATTTGTCTAAAAGAGATTAAATCATTAAATATAAAAAATCAATGCAAATCTAATGAAAACATCCCACTCCCCTCTCCAGCATGAGGGAGACTACTGCTGCCAGAAACCAAGAGCTTGTTGTAGACTCTGCAAAGGAGAAATAATAGACCTATGGATAGTTGATGTAATTTTAACTTTGCACTTGTTTGAGTCTAATTTTTTCCCCATTTCATTATGTCATTTAGGTTTGATTATACTGGCCTAATATTATGCAATATATCTTTTTATCCTAATATGTGCCCAAGACTGTATTAAAGAGTGCACTTCTAAAAATGCTAAAATTATTTTTTTATGCAGTTCTTTTTTAAAGTGTGAAAATTGTAGCTCAGTCCGTTACTTTTTTTTTCAAAGCAGAAACAATTACCTATGTCTCAGAGACTTAACAGTTTCTCATTTTTTGAAATGAGTTACTACTAAAAAGGGCCATTTGAGAAAGTGCTGTTCTTTTTTTTTTTAGATCCATCTCTCATATGCATTAGACTGGATGTGAACAAACGAAAAATGTTTTTGTTTTCTCTCTCATCCAGTCATTTCATTACAAAAAAATCCTCTCTGAATATAGAAGTTGGAGTCACATACCTTTGCTTGCAGCGGTGAATTCTTCCAGAGAAACACAGCATCCCTAACGGCATCATGCTCATGGTGGTTAATCTACTTTTTCACTATGGCAACAAATGAACACCCCCTCCCCTCTCTTCTCTCTCACTCTCTTTCCCCCTCCCTCCCTCTCCCTCTCTCTCTCTGGCTTTGTCTCTATTTGTGTCTCTGCTTCAATGAAGAGGCTCCCCCCCTTCAGTATGCCTCTTGCTCCTTGGTCTCACACCACACCTAGCTCCAAGATACCATCTGGAGATGGATGCTGGTAGAGTGAAGCCTGCAGAGAGGATGAGGGCGAGATGGAGATGGGTCTATGAGATGGAAAGGGCTTTAGAGCTTGGCCATGACAAGGCTTGGATTAATTTGTCAGCCAAATGCATTTGGGATTAGTAGACCATTAAAAGAGCATAGACATCCTGCGCACACACACACAGCTGCACACATTCACACACAGCCTTCTCATGCGCACACATGAATGCTGGACATGGCTTTAGCGGTGGCCTTAAACCTGATCTCTTGCTCTCACTTTTCTGAACACATATTGACACAGGATGACTGGAAACTAGTGTGATCTTTGGGCACATATTGAAACCAGTGTGTGTCCATAAGGAGATTGTAAAGCATATTCAGCTTTTTATGTCTGTCAGAGCCAAAACAATAACAACAACAAAAAAATGGATTGAAAACAGCCGAAGCTGAATCACCAATAAGCCAAAAGGATAATGGCCCTTGAGCCTCAGTCTCTCAAGCTGCTTTTTGTTCATAAAAGCAGAGTTTTGGTTCACATTCAAACTCCAGTTGTGTTCAGAACAGACAAGGTTGTTTGCTCTGTGGTGAACCCACATATTTCACCACAGCTGCCACATCAAGTCAGTGTGGAGCTTTACAGCATGTGCTGAAATACAGCACTGGTCCATGCTGACACTAATAAGTTTCTTAGGATAACTTCCAGTTATTCATTTTTTTATAAGATTAGCACATATTATCTGATGACTGACATGAAGAGTTTGGTTTCTGTCATGTTCTGACAAATCTGATTCTTTGTGAGAATCAAAGTTTTAGTTAAATTTAGCATTTATTTCCAGTTATCATACCCATGGAACTATTTATTTAAAATTTGATCAGATTTAATTTTTTCAATCCATTTCTTGTCTTCTTTTTGCTGGTCCAAAAAAAAAAAGTTTATTGAAGACGTGCATATAGTCATAAAATAATAAAATGGGTACACTCCAACAAAATCTAACCATTAATGCCTTCAATACATGATTTTCTTTTCTTCTTATAATTTTTGTTCTTTTGAGACATAAAGAGAAGGAGTAATAAAAAAAAATAAATTATTGCTCTTTTGTGTTAAAATGTAACAAGTTAAAATGAGGGTTACAAAATTTAATTTAAATAAAAAAACAACTTAAACTGCAAGGGTACTGAACCAGCTCTAGTCTGCTTCGTATACAATTTTTGTTTCTTCTTTCGGCAGCTCCCTTCTTCAGGGGTCACCACAGCGAGCAAACTCACATGAAAGGTTTAGCAATAAATTTATACTGGATCCCCTTCCTGAGACGAACTGGGTTCGAACCTGCAACCTCAGGATTCTGGTTTGCACACCAATACATAGGGGAAAAAAAGTCAAACACAAAGAAAATTGCCATGATGAG
>JAVCKU010000071.1:16170971-16182201 GCA_032273985.1 Hypsolebias coamazonicus
TCAAAAAGCTAAAGTCACACCAATACCAAAAGTCATATCAGGATTATCCTGAAAGAGCTGAACGTTTTGATACATGACCTGTTGAAATAGCTTCAAAACTGTGGGGCGAGAAGAAAAATGGATCACAATAGCGTGGATGCTTCATAAACATTTTGCACTGTTATGACTTTGTACCAACTGGCATCAACATAAAAGTGACAAAACAGCTCTTCATGCATATTATAGATACTTTCCTACAGAGCAGCTAACTTGACCACTTGTGTCCATTTTATAGTAAAGTAAAATATAAAGTGTTATTGGGGACAGATCAATAAAACCTGTCATTGTTAAAGTTTGCTTGAGGTTCCAATAAATCATGAAGTCATGTCCTATTTTGTATGAATGGTATTTATCATAAGAACTTTTATCTTCATTGTGAACGAAACATGTCGATGTAAATATTAGAAAATTTGAAGTGGCCAAATTCACTGACATGCAGGTACAGATGTTTACTCTACTGGTGTGCTTTTGTTCCAGTGGTCATGCAGTTCAGAGTCTGGTTGTTTTTAAAACCAGTGGGGCCCTGCAGTGGCTCGGCATGAATGGAAATACGTCACTGCTGGAACAAACAGGACTGGCTCAAGCTGTTCATGAGGGGAGGATGTTCAGATCATCAAAGATCACAAACATCACACTTGGAGGTGAGCCCAGGCTGGAATATGTGCCTATAGACCACAGATTTAAGCCTGGATGGCAGATAAGTAGTGTCTAATGAAAGCCTAACTACGATTTCTGCATAATGTTGTTGTTTTGCCATAGTTTTTTTTAAAGCATAAAAATAAATGCAAGCAAATTCCATGCTTAACCTATGTGTACTGAATTACTACCCCAGTTCCTGATCATGTGACTATTATAACTCAGGCTGACTCAATTAGACTCACAATTCAGTTAGGAAAAATGAAATCATGCACCTGGTCTGCTTTATTAAATTTGTTTCTGAGTCACACATTGTTTGCCTTTTAAACACATTCAGTGCACTGTGGATGCACTTTGATGAGCAAAGTGGTTCACTACTGCTCTGCCAGAAAAATGGTCCAATATGCAGGCAAATTGGTTGTGATTGTGACACATCTGGTGTGATTAAAAAAAAAACTAGTCTGTTCCAAATGTAAGTCATTAAATCAAATGTACAACTTATTTTCTGATTTCCTGGCATGCCTGCTTCACCATCATCTGCGTAATGTTTTGGCTTATGTGTGAACCCTGATATGCCAGACACATCAAAAAGCTCATGAACAACTTCTCAGTAAATCCAGTTGTTGCTTTGTTGTGTCATTATGAAGATGAATACGATCGTATGTTCGGTGTATTACATCCTGCTGTTGCTTTACATTTGTTTTTGTACGCCTGTCGAAAGACAAACGTTTTATGGTATAGTCTCTGTCCATCCGTCCGTAACTTTCCCTTGTTCTGACCAGAACATCTGATTCACTCAAGATAATTTAACGAAATCTGATACGAATTTGTACCACAACTAGACAGTGTCATGTAATCTTCATCACTCCCAGCTTCAGGGTCAATGCCACAAGTGTGGTGACTCACAGAAACTAGGGAGGGCAAGGAAACAGCTGGATGCTGGTATTGAGTGCCAAAGCAACATATGCATGGAAGATCCAGGGACATTTCTCCTCACAGGACCCACGGAGCATGTGGAGGAGCATTAAGTGCGTAACTGTACTTTTATTTAGGCAGGTTAACCCCACTGAGTCTAGAGGACTCATTTATAAGAGACCTGTTTTCAACAAAGAATGATGACAACAATAGACAATCATAAGAGAGACATACAGATTTTTTATTATTATTTTTAAACAAGTTTAAAAAAGAGGTCAAAGTAGCAAAACAGACAGATTATAAGGCGAATGTAGAAAACTAAAAACAGGAACATGTCTGTATTGGTTCTTGCCTTCTTGTTCTTATGTAGACATTTAACACCCCCACCTACACATGAAGGTTGTGCAGTGAAAAGAAAAAATTCAGTGATTTATGGCGTCCGTAAAGTGTATGAGGCCAGTTATCAGTTCAGTACCATCACTTGCGCTGGAGCCACTGAGTGGGTTAAATCGTTCTACAACTTGCTGCATTAGATGGCTTTCCAGGGTGAATTGGATGTCTGGCACAGTGACTCTCAGGCCTGTCAACCAACATAAAGTTTTCTGTTTGACCAGCCTCATCACCAACAGAAACAGCACCTAATTCTTCAGCAGATGTCATCTCACCCCCATAAGTTGTCACACTGTCAGCAGCAGTACCACTAACCGTCCTGCCAGCAGGTCTGACACCAAAGATATCCTGCATGGCCATTGATTGTCTGCCTTGCTGATTGAGGGTGCTTTGAACAAAAATCTGCATTGGGCTCAAGTGTCTTTCTGTCCGTAAGCCGTGGTTATTCCATTGCATCGTAAACTTTTTCAAGTCTCTTTATCCTTGGGAGGTAGATGTAATGGAGAGCCCAAATGTGCATCTCATTGTCTATGATGCCCTGGTCCTCAAGGTGTCGAAAAATGTCATAGTAGACATTTGTCATACCGCGCCATAGATCACCCCAAAGTCTTTCAATTCTTTGGTTAAATGATCTTGTTATTCTAAATGCAGGGTTCATCATGCATTGGGAGTTGTATATAGGATTTGGTGACGTGTATTTTTTTTTTTTTTTTTTTTTTTTAAACAAACATTTGTTTTTAAATACCTTTTCCTGCATATGTGTGTATAAGGCTGCCTTCAGGCCCAATCCTCCCTCGCAAAAGAGATCTGTGATCTTAATGGGATTAGCCTGTTAAATAAAGGTTAATAAATAAATGCTTTTTACCACTCACATACAGACCCTTTCCAAAAAATTTGAATATGATGGGAAAGTTGTTTAACTTCCATAATTCCATTCAAAAAGTTAAAGTGTAATAAATGATAGATTCAGGACCCACAATTTAAAAGATTTCAAGCATTTGTTTATTTTTACACAACTTGAGCTTCCAGGTCATGAAACCCGCAAAAACAGGATTTCAAAAAAATTAGAATACTGTGAAGAAATCAGCCCGCGCTACTTCTCAGTTTTTGCAGAAAAAAAGAAAAAAAATTAGGATCACAACAAATCAAAATATGTTACTTTCAAAATGATATGTCAATCTTATGTACTTGGTTGGGAATCCCTTTGCCTCAATCACTGCCTCGATGCGACGTGGCATTGAGACAATCAGTCTGTGGCATTGCCTGGGAGTTATGGAAGCCCAGATTTCTTTGATGCTTGCTGTCAGCTCTTTGTTGTTGGGTCTGGTGCCCCTCATTTACCTCTTGAGAATACCCAATGGGGTTTAGGTCCAGCGAGTTGGCTGGCCAGTCAAGCGAGTTGGCTGGCCAGTCAAGCACTGTGGCATGGGCATCAAATCAGATTTTGGTGCTTCTGGCGGCATGGGCAGGGGCCAGGTCCTGCTGGAAATGAAATCTGCATCTCCATACAGATCCTCAGCAGAAGGAATCATGAAGTCCTCGAAAACATTCTAGTAGACTGTTGCAGTGACCTTGGATTTAAGAAAGCAGAGTTTACCAACACCTGCACTGGACATTGAACCCCAGATCATGACTGACTGTGGATATTTCACACTGGACCTCAAGCAGTATGGGTTCTGTTCCTCATCCTTCTTCCTCAAAACCTTGGACCTTAATTTCTGAATGAAAGGCACACTTTACTTTCATCGGAAAAGAGTTGGCTCAGGTTCAGAAGTGGCTTGACCCGAGGAACCCAACAGTTGTAGCCCATCTCCTGGATGTGTCTGAATGTGGTGGTTTTTGAACCTGTGACTCCCACCTCATTCTACTCTTTCTGGATCTCTGCCAGATTCTGGAATCTTCTCTGTTTGATAATCCGCTGAATCCCATGGTCATCTCTTTTGCTGGTGTATCTTCTCCTGCTACATTTTGCTCTTCCACTAGACTTTCCATTGATATGTGTAGACACTGCACTCTTTGAAGAGCCAGCCTCCTTAGCTATGAACTTTTGTGGCTTACCCATCCTATGGAGGGTATCAATGATGCTCTTCTGGCCAGTTGTTATGTCTGCAGTCTTCCCCATATTGAACAGAATTGAGAAAATTGAACCAAACTGAAGCAATTTAATGACACCTGGGGAAACCTGTGTAGGTGCTTTGAGTTTAGTAGATGATTAGTGTGTTACACTCACTTTAAAACATTCATGCCCTGCAACATTTGGGCTGATTTCTTCACAGTTTTCTAATTTTTTTTTTTAAAATCTTGTTTACGTGGGTTTCATGAGCTAGAAGCCCAAATTATGTAAAAATAAACAAATAAATACCTGACCTTGTTAAAATTGTGGGCCCAAAATCTATCATCTATTAAAGATTAACTTTTTGAATGAAATTATGGAAGTTAAACCACTTTTCCATGATATTCTAATTTTTTGGAAAGGGTCTGTATATTTCTTTAAAATTCTACTTCTGTGAGCCATGTGTGTTACTTTAGTGAATATAATACATGTGTCATACATCTCAGAATTATTTTATTTAAATTTAATCTGAGTAAACTAATATCAGTTCAATTCAATCCTTATTTCAAGAGACAAAGCAAACATAACTCTTTTATAAAATAAAATAGTTATTGACATCATGGATAGTAATGCAGAATGAGTTCAGGTGTTCAAAAGTTTTTTAAAAAATTAGTTTAATCTGAGAGAATTAAATTCATTTGGTAAAACATCAAAAAAAAAGAAAATCTCCCGTTTCTTTCTGAAACCAAGTTCATTTACATCTGAGCAGAATTACTTTCCAATAAGCTTAAAGTAGAAAAAAAAAAAACTAATTTTACACAGAAATCCTAGAATCCACTTTTGTAAATTATATTACATCTGACCATTACAAAAACACTGATGTTAACTGTTGAATGTGAAACTTATGAGTGACCTAAAAATTAAATTAGGAGTAACTCAGTGTAGTCTGTTAAATTTAAGAGTCTGGATCTTACAAAATGTTTTTGTCCACCATCATTAGGTGTTCTTGGACCAGGTAAAAAGCCTCAGTGTGTGTATTAAAGACTGTAAGTCCTGTTTAGAGAGCAAAAATTTAGATCAGGTGTTTTTACTCTGAACTAACATCCTGCGCATGAAAAAATACCACCAGTCTTAATAAATCAGCCAGGAATTAATGAGATGTCAACACACGTCTGCAACTCTGAAGATGGAAAGAAAACAATCTAATCTAAAGCAGCTTTCAGGGCTGAGTATCTAATATTTGGTCACAGAGGACCCAGCTGGTAAAACCCCCTGGAGCTGCTGCATATACATCGTCTGGCCAACAAAAATAACAATCACCACCTGGATCTACCTAAACGAATATGTAAGAGCCTCCCATTGGATACTTACTGCATAGGTGATTATGTTTCAGCTGACATGTTACCAGTATTTAACCCTAACTGATACAGTGAGTAGCTTCTCATTTGTTAAACAACCATGTAGAAAGACACATCCTGTGGAAAAGACGTTAATCTGTTTCAGAAGGGTCAAACTATTGGCAGCATCAAGCAGAGAAAACATCGAAGGAGATTACTGAAACTATTAAAATTAGGTTAAGAACTGTCCAACGCATTATTAAAAACTGAAAGGACAGTGGGGAGTGTGCATCAGGATACAAAGAGAGGTGGCTGAAACGATGCACCCATCATGCCTAGTGCCCACCATGCAGGCCTGTGGGGGCAGTCTATGATCTGGGGTTGCTTCACTTGGTCTTGGTTCAGCAATATGATGTATCCAGAGAATGAGTTCGACTGACAACCTGAATACTGTATATTGAATGACCAGGTTAATCCATCAATGGGTTTTTTTCTTCCTTGATGGTACAAACACATTCCAAGATGGCAATGTCAGGATTCACCAGGCTCAAATTGTGAAAGAGTGGTTCAGGGAGCACGAGAGAGCATTTACAAACATGGACCTTAGAGTCCAGAGATGAACTCTGTTGAGAATCTTTGGGATGTGCTGAATAAAGCTTTGCCAAGTGGTCAGACTCTCTTGTACAGTACAAGATCTTGACAAAAAATGAATGCTACTCTGGACAGAAATACAAGTTGTGACTTTGCAGAAGTTTGAGGAAACGAGGTCATGGTGAATATGTGCCATAATCAAAACTAAAGGTAGTCTAACAAAATATTAGAATTTGTGACTTTTTTTTTTTTGGCCAGGCAGCAGCATATTTATAAACTTTATACAACAGCAATATGCAGCCAAATTAAAACCAAGGTAAAGAACTGTGTAACTAAACATTAAAAACAATGGATGTGAAGTGTGGACTTGAGGACACTCGCACTGGTAGAAGAAAAATTGCATTTTGTTTATACAGTATTTAAAGAGTCTTATATTTATTAAGTTAAAAAAAAAAACATTTGGACTGATCTGACTGCATCAACAGATTTGTTCTGACACTAAATGTAACCGTCAGTAATGTAATGTTGAGGCTGCCTAGGTTGAGTCAGGAAGAAAAAATAAAATAAAATAAAATAAAATAGATAAAACAACAGTGTAAAACAATTGCCAAATCTTTCATGCAAGTTCTCTCTATTTGGCAACCCCAGCAGAAGGGAACAGCCAAAAGAAACTTACTTATTTTTATTGTGAGAGGGAGTTTTACCTGAATAGTGAAGTGAGAAAAGCCAAATGTCCTCTTGCCAGGAGTGACTGTAGGGCAGAGCTCGGTGCACAGACCTGACCACACCGCCACCTCCTTCAGCTCCAGATCAAGCTCCTTCACATCCTCTTCAAAAAACACACTGGTGTTCCTCTCCAGCATCATGAAAGCCATCTTTCCCATCTTTGTCAGCAGCTGTTTCTCTCGATCAGACCATTTCTGTGTGGAACCAAGTCATTACGAAATTATGACACTTAAGGGAAAAGAGAATTTAAAATAACATTTAGTAAAACTATCTTTTTTTTTTTTTTTTTTTTTTTAAGCCAAATACCAGCTCATTATCCTTATGATCGTAGTAGAACTTCAGCCTGCGATTTGTTTGAATGACCAAAAAGTGGATGAGAAACGGCGTCAGTCTGGGAGGGTACCTCCCATAACCCTCATAACAGAAGCTGCGGCTGAACATCGTCGCCACAATCCAGCAGACAAATGGGTGGCGAGCAAGAATGTGAAGCATCGGTACGCGTTTGTAGTGGCTCTTAATGCTTTCTGCTAGCTCTGTGTTGGAGAAGCGTTTGGTCAGGTACTCGTCTTTCATCTCGTTACTGGAATGAAAAGAGAAAAGGATAAAGAGAGATGTTTCACCTAAAAGGTGAAGGGACAGAGTGTAAAGGAGGAAATATTTAAATCAACAAACACACCTAAAACCTTGCAACTCAGTGAAAACATCTATGAAATGAGATGGGATTTGTGAGACAGCAGCTCGTCTCCCCAGGATCCACAGGCATGCGCCACGAAACACGTTCCCTCTGAGGATATTTACAATCAGGACGTCTATATGTGCCTTGGTGTAATTGTCATTTATTACTGGAGCATTCTGTAGAGACAAACAAATACAGTAAACAAGTAGCCCAGTTTGAACTGTGCTATGTGGTACAAACTACGTAAGTATTAAACTGAGTTCATATATTTCTAAGTGATAAAAGTGGAATAAATATGAAAAATAAAAACTCACATCATTTAAAAAATGTATCATTTTAAAGAGGGTTCATATTTGGTCAAGAAAATCTAGTTTAAGCAGAATGTAACAGGCAGTTGCAATTTTTACTACGTTCCTTGTAGGTCACACACAAGTTTGTTTGAGGAGTGCTGCCACATGGCAGGTTACAACCTACTCTTTGTGTTGTGCTGTGTCAGTCTTGTTCAGTTTTGTTTTGTATTAGATTAAGCATTTTATTTTGCCCAATCAGATGGGAGTGGGTGGGATTAATGGTACACTGCATGAAATGTGAGTGTGAAGAGCAGACAAGTGCAGAGAGCACAGCAATGCAGACGTGACACAATAACACAATAAAGCTGTCCATTACAAGGGTTAATGCAGAGTTGCCAACTGTAACGGACTTTAAGAAGCATAAGAAAGTGAACCAGGAGCTACTCTTTGGACCTGCTGGACCAGTTAGAAGTTCCCCATTCAGCTGTTGGGTTCCCATCTGTGAGGTTGCTGCCAGGAAGAATCTCAGTGTTCGTGTGACGTCACCGGCCTACTTACCTTACTCGGTGCCGTATTAAAACGATTTCCACATCAACATTTTCACTATCCAGTCTCAAACTTTGGAGGATTTGTGAGTACAAAACTAAACCAATGCACGTGCTTTTTATTTATTTACTGTACTCAGTGAGTGAACGAGCTGTTTTAGCTCCCACGCACCCAAGCATTGATTCAGGCCTGCAACGGCTTACTTTTGGATTTTTTATGTTTGTAAAGCCTTAACCTGAAATATTAAGAGGTAATCTGGACTGCAAATACGTACAGTATTTGGTTTAAATCGACAGAACTGAAACTTTTCACAGGATGCTGTGAAGTTGGGTTTTTTTTTGTGCAACAAATTAGTTATTCCATTTATTTTTTTTTTTCTTACTAAAAGTGTCTTTTAAATTTAAATCAATCATCAGTGTCTTACATGAAAGTTACTTTAAGTGGGTTTTTTTTTGTATTCCAAGGGAGTGTATTTAATATAAACATACAGTTATCAGAATGAAATTCTTAGTGGATCAAGCAAGGTATAAATTCATAGTTTCCTGCCAAGTGGAGGCACCACCATTAAATAGATATAAACAGTAAGTTGTAACTCCTGTAAGCTGTAAGTACAGCTATCTTCAAAATAACGTTCCTAGGGCCCCGACCAATGCACTACATTTCAATCTAACACACTGGTTAACTCTTTAGCTGCATGGTACGGGTGCTACACATATTTTTGCCAGGACTGATGAAATTTTTTTTTTATATGCTAACCAACTTAAAAGTGTTAACTTTCATGATTAATCCATTGCTAAATTCTGGTTTGGTTTATGAGTGCAGTGAGCCTTGTTTGTACACAACTTGCAACTTTACTTCTACAAATCTTTTCTAATCACAGGTCTAACTGGATATCAGATGTATGTGTGAAGTTTGGATACCTCCCAGTCCAGAGGAGCCTGGTAGCAATCAAAAGAGTCCATTATGATGAGAAATTTAGTGTTCGCTTCCTCCAATAAGGTCAGGTCTTTTATGTCAGAATAATAATATTCTATCACATCAAAGGCAGACATTTTCTCAGGAGGACTGGTTCTACATTGAAGAAACCACAAAGATCGAAACGAAAGTTTGATGACGTACTGCAGATCCTGAGGAGACATGGGCAGAGAAAAAAGTTTCCATTAACAAATACAAAAAAAAAAAAAAATTAAATAAATATATTTTACAAGAATAAATGCAAATTACAAGAAAGACCTATCATCTTTGTTGCAGTAATGCAGAAGTAGTCCACGTAGTCTAATAAAAACAAAAACTAATGAATGACTGCCGCAGTGAAAAACAGGAGACAACACAGGAGGAGGGAAAATGATCTCATTGGAGCGAAGATGATCTGCCCTCTCGATAACAGGCATCAGGTGGAGATGTCACCACCTACATTGACTGACAAAAGCACTTTTTTAAAAATCCTTCCCATTTTTACTATCAATGAATGTAGTTTGCACATCCTTCAAGACCTTCAACTCCACCCAGAGAGACCCCCGGACCAGGGTTTGAACCAGCAACCTTCTCACTGAGAGGCAGCAGCTCTACAATTTGTGCCACCGTGCTGCGTGAGAAAACATCTTAAAGGAATTGTCTTTTTATGGTCTAAAAAAATGTTTTTAATGTAGTTATTGTTGATTATTCAGTCTCATTTTATATATAGGGTGAATTTTTTTATTTATTCATTTTTCTACACCAGCACCTGGTAGTAATATGACAAATTAACATTTTAATAAAAGAACAACTTAGTCCCAGTGTCTCATGTTTCTGACATCACAGTTTATTTTGAAAGGGAAATAAAGTGGAAACGATGGCCAAACAAAATCAGATAATTACCTCCAAATTTGAAGTGTTTTTGATTAAAATGCCCATCCTCAGTATCAGTATGTCTTGTGCCAAGAAAACTAAATCTTTAGACTATTTGTAAATTACAGAACTTGTTAGACAACACTTGCTTGATTAATTTGACCTCAATTGTTTGCTTCGACCTTCATCCACGAGTTACACTGAGCATCACCTTCATTAGGTTCTTGTTTCACATACTTGCAAACTCAGAAGGGATGAAAATGTGACACACCTAGTGCTTTTTTTAAACATGTAAATGAAGCATTCTGGTACACTCAAAAGAATATTAGGGAAACGACAACATGCTTCAGGTAAAAAATGAATTTATTAACACATCCTAATTTAATTAGGGCATACATAGGAAAAATGGTGTCAATCAAAAAATAAAAATCAACAAGCAACAATGACAGCAAGCCAACCAGAGAAACCAAATATAGCAGAGCGTTTTGCTAATAGCAAAAACTAATTTCCTAAACTTTTTAGCATGGACAAGCCTTTCAAGCCCCCGCCCCCCACTGTTTGGCCATGTGCCTCTTTCATGCTCATTGGCATCAGAAGCATTTGTAATGTATGTGTGTGTGTGTGGGGGGGGGGTCTTCTCCCAGAAAATTTTGAACAAAGTAGATGCCATTTCCTGTATTCTGGTGTATTTTAACAGGTTGTTAAACATCCATGTTTACCTACATTTGTAAACACTTCGGGGATTTCGTCTTCATTAAAGCTGGTCTCAGCCTCTGAGCGGTCCGTTACCTAAAAAAACGAAGGAGTGTCCACCTCCGTGGGAATCGCTGAGCTCGCCTGGAGGTGACGCGCGGCTGCTTTGAAGTGCCGCCAAAACCGGACCGAAGCAGAACCGGGTCAGTGACGACCTCAGCCGCTCTGATCAGCCTCGCCATTTTTTAACCGGAGGTGGCTTCTCGTGCTGTGGAGGACCAGACAAGCAGGGTGACGTGAAGCGCAGAGGAGCAGCGCTGTTCGGTGCTCGTGAGGAGTCAGGCCGGAGTTTTCATTGTATTTCATTGGCCCTGGATAATAATTTTATTACGGATCATGCTGTTGTTCTCTGCAGACCTGAAACAGGCTTGGATCATGCCTTTCATTTCAGGAAGATTTTCTGGCAGCTCACTCTGCTATTTGCTGCAGATTGTCTGTTTCTGCCTGTTGG
>JAVCKU010000071.1:16382748-16393278 GCA_032273985.1 Hypsolebias coamazonicus
GGCACCTCCACATCATTGCATTCAGTTTTTATTCACAATTTGTTTAGTGTCCCAACTTTTTTGGAATCTGGTTTGTAGATTTAAGAGAATTTTAAATGTGTTTTTTTATTATCGTTGAGCTCTGTTAGTGTCCATATGTGGCGAGACTTTTTTATTGTTACATTATTTTGCTTGCTCCTTTTCAATTTCCACGTTTGAGTTCACCTTGAAAAGTTTTATGTGTAAGATGTTGACGTTTAATGACCTAAAAAGTGAGACCTTTTTATTAAAACTGTTCTAAAACTGATCCACCCCCCTTCCCCCCACCAGTAATTACTTTCCTATTTGTTGTTAATGTATTTCCAAAAGTACATGTGTGATTGCTTGTTTTTGTTTATCCAAAAAAATAGCTTTTGGCAGGATAAAAGCCCCAGGAGCCCATCTAACAGTTTTCACCTACCGCACACCAGCAGACCCTCTCCACCCATTAAAGAAGACAACTCTCAACCCTCTGCTGTCATCAAGACGGGATGGCTGGACAAGAATCTACCTCAGGGGTATAAATGACACGAACGCTGAATATTAAATGTGCCCATTTATTGTCTAACAAAAAGTTTGAAAATCTTTCATTAATAATGAAGACAATAAAATGGTTGACAGTTGTATACAATGTAGATTTACAATTCCACTCCTTGTGTGCATTTAATTTTTGTTTTTTGTTTGACTTTATACACAGGGTTCTTTACCAGAGACGATGGGCCAAGCTGGATCCTGACTATCTGAGATACTTTGACAATGAAAAGGTAACAAACTCTACAATAACTTTACATAACATAACATCAGTTTTTAAATCATTCATCACAAACACATGGAGCTGTCTTTGATACCACCGTTACACAAGCTCCGCACACCTAATGTTAAACGTGTTTAATAAAACTTGTGTTGAAGGATGTGTACTCCAAGGGGATCATTTCAACAGCGTTCATCAGTTGTGTGAACAGCATAGGGGAGCTGAAGTTTGAGGTCGTCACAAGCAATCGAACTTTCATCTTCAAAGCTGAAAGTGAAGGTACGTCTGTTTTTGTTTATTCGCCTGTAAATAATTTAATGAAATTATTTTAAACCACTCTTAGTTTTTTATTTGTTTTGAAGGAGTTGTGATCCTTTAAATTGGTCTTTATTGTTCTCTAATTTTTTTTAAGGTCCGTAAAAAATGTATTTGGGGAGTTTTTTTTTTTTGCTCGTTATGTGTTGGCACTGCAGCATGATGGATCAGTGGTTAGCACTGTTGCCTCACAGCAAGAAGGTCCTGGGTTTAATCCCTGGTTGGACCTGGGATCTTTCTGTGTGGACTTTGCGTGTTCTTCTCGTGTTTGTGTGGGTTTTCTCCGGGTACTCCAGTGTCCTCCCACAGTACAAAAACATGTATGTTAGGCTGCCTTCAGGTCCAGGCCTCTCTTGCAAATGAGACCTGTGATCTCAATGGGATTTGCTTGGTTAAATAAAGGTTAATAAACATGTATTTAAAAACTATTTTTTTATTTGAAACTAGGAAAACTAGCAAATATTGCATAGTTTTACACATAAATTAGTATTGTAGGGAATCATAAAGAACAATGAGCTGTAAACTTGACATACATTGATGTAAATAATCAATTAATGGATGATTCATCTGGAAAGAAAGAGTGAAAAGTCTTGATTGAACAAGACCTGTTTAAAAATTAAATGTAAATCTAAGAACTGTAGCATTGTTTATAGAAAGCGCATGTCTCAAGTATACATCCACATTTGTTACGTGTTTTCCTAAAACGTATTTTTCTCGTCTCCTGCAGCTGAAAGAAACGACTGGGTGAGTTCACTGCAGGGCTGCACCAGGGGGCGCCAGCGCCAAAGCTGCATTAATCTTGTTTCCACAATAAACCCTGACCATCAGGGATATTTGGAGCTCAGAGGGCTGCGCTCCAAATATTATACTGTTGTTGCCTCAGATAAAGTCTTTCTCTACAAAAATCTAGAGGTAGGAGTACTCAAACATGTGAACAAACCTCACTTTGATTTATTTCATTTGCAAAACACTTTAACAATAAACTAAAATGATGTTAAATGTGTCAATTAAAAACAGTAGAAATTCTTGATAATGTTTTCTTTTTCTTTTTCCCCCAGGATTATCGTATTGGAGTGGGGATCACATCTATTGACATGAATGTTGGCAATATTAAAGAATCAGATCGTCGGAGCTTTGATCTCACCACCCCTTATCGCACCTTCAAGTAATCATGAAACAATGCACTGACACTGTAGTGTGTATCATCAAGGTGACTTGCAGAAACATCCTGCACACACTCTGTGTAGGACCTTTATCTGTTTCTTTGAAATCAAAGGTCGACTGATAGGACTTTCCAAAGCCAGTGCCAATTTTTTACAAATTATGGCATCTGATGGCCTATGTACAACACCAATATTTTTTTTATTTTTTTTTCTTAGATAATGTGTATTTTTCACAAAACAAAATATAACAATAGTTAATTGATTTAAATAAAGCGAAATATTAACAGCACTTAGAGCTTGTATACTTATATTAATTTATAGTAGAGCATTCTCACCATTGTCCACTGAATAAAATCAATTGACTGATTATTTTATGTCTTTTTAAAGTTGTATTTTGTAACTTTTGCTCTTTGTAAAAATCTGATGCAGTAATCATAACTATTTTTGTAGCAAACAATTGCCTCTGCCATCTTATTACAGTAACTTTTATTTGTTTCTATTTCTTAGCCATTATATATTTATATTTAAAGAGGGCTAATAAACTGAAGCATATCCATTTTATTTAAATTCAAACTCTCTTTTGTAAGCTGCCTAAATATCTTACAAACTAGGCCTATATGCATTGTTTCCTCTTTTATCTCACTTATGCAAATTTGGTGTAACAATTACCGCATGGAAATGAATAACTGAGTTTTTCTAGTTATTCTAGACCAAAAACATGCATGCTAGGCTGCCTTCAGGCCCAAGCCTCCCTTGCAAAAGAGATTTGTGATCTGTGTGTGGGTTTGCCTGGTTAAATAAAGGTTAATAATAATAATAATAATAAAATAGTTAGAACTCATTCAGAAATGGGCTCATGGTATTTTATGAACGACTTGTCTCTTATCTTTCATCAGAGCTCTCAGCTGGGTGTTTAAGAATGAGAGAAGCTGCTTTTGTTTGACTGTGTGAATAAGTGCATGTTGTGTGGTGTGTGGTCTTTTAGCAGACAGTGCACATCCTGCAGAGCAAGAGCTTAACATGGGGAACTGTGAAAAGGCTTTCTTGTTTCTGTGGTGTGTGTGCGCATGTGTGCGTGAACAAATCCATTTCTGTACATTCAGTTTTTTTTATGTTGATTTTACAGTGGTGTCAAAGTTTGATATGACAATTCTTCTTCTTCTTCTTCTTCTTCTTCTTCTTCTTATTATTATTATTATTATTATTTAACCAGGCAAATCCCGTTGAGATCAGAGATCTCTTTTGCAAGGGAGGCCTGGGCCTGATGACAGCCTAACAAAATTAAATCAATATTAATAAAGCAATAATATCAACAATAAAGTAATATTTTTTCCCCACTGGAAACAACTCAAAACTTTGAAGATTTTCTAAAATCATAAATTAATTTTGTGTAAGTTAAACAATAAAAGCATGAATGCTTTGCATTATTAAAATTTTACATGATACAGAGTTAGCTTTATCTTGTTATAATATCTTTTAGTTGTTATTATGATTATTAGAATTATTATGCTATAGTGTTAGATCTTGCAGTAAAATACTTTTCAATGTAAATGAAGTGAAGATAGGAAGGAAATTGCAACTCAGTTCTTCAAAAAAAAGTAACACTGTCTCCCTTAAAAAAAAAGCTTATTAAACAGGAAGTTAGTGAGCCTAAATGTACCACCAAGTTTGAAAAGCTATTATAAAAATAAAAGATGCTGAGATGACAGAAGTCATTTCATCATCTTAGAAGTCATCGAGTTTGTACAAACTGTGGGAATCCTCGTCATTTCAGTTGTTGAAGCAAAAGTTCAAACCAAATAGATGTTTTGAAAAGTACAATTTCCTGTAAAATTGTTGAGACTGTAGTATTGATTTGTATCTGAAACATATAAATTTCCAGACTTAAAATTACTCCAAGGTTTATATATTTTTAGACGTTCTGGTTTTTTTTTTTTTTAAGACTTAAATATGGTAGAAAAGATATTTTAGGAGTGGGAAAATTATGTATTTGTGTAAACTCTGTGCTTATATGGAGGACAGGAAACTTTGTAGTCAGAATCAAGCTTGTGTATCTATTACTGTTTTTAAAAGCAAGTACAACAAGAATAAAGTCAAACCTTTAGAATCAGACATAAGTCTGCATCAAGTCTGTGTAGCATTTTAAGAATCTGGCCCTGGTGTGCCCAAACACAAGACCAACGTTCTCAGATATCTTCCATGATGCCATAACGTCAGCATGACTTGTGGTTTTTGTTTATTTCCTTAGCTTCATAGCAGAGTCGGAGCAGATGAGGGAGCAGTGGGTGGACGCCATGAGGAACGCCATAGGTGAGGCGCTGTCCAATAGTGAGGTGGCCGAGCAGATCTGGGTGGAGCCTAGCAACAGTTTCTGTGCCGACTGTGGTGCTTCTAAGCCGGATTGGGCGGCAGTCAACCTGTGTGTGCTGATCTGCAAACAATGTGCAGGTTAGTGCGAGTGTGCTAGGATTGGCAAGATATTTTGTTTTAGTTGTGTGTTAGTGTGTGTGCGTGCTTGTACATGCCCAATTGTTCTTTATTTTCATATCTTTAAATTGAGTTTAAGGATATTTAAATTATTTCTCTTTTTTATACAGTAGTCCCTCGATTATCACGGGGGTTACATTCTAGACGCCACCAAGATAGGTGAAAAACCGTGAAGTAGGAACACAATATTTATTTTAGTATTTATACATATTTTAAGGCTTTATAAACCCTTCCCACACTTGCAGTGTTCTTAAGAATGTTCTAAACTCTACGTAATTTTACCAACATATGTAAATGTACTGTACAATACTGCAAAATTGGTCTCACCAGCTCTGCAGGCCAGCAGCTCGGTTCTGGTTCTGCAGACCCTGCAGCATGAAGTCCACCGCCCCCTCCAGGTTGATGTGCACATGAATAATTGAGCTTCAGGATTATTTGTGACTTTCCTGTCAGTTCTGCGAGCTTAAAAGATAGATGTTACTTCAGACTTTGTGTTGCAAAACTTTCCCTCCATTTCGGCAGAAACCAGCAGCTGGAAGCACTGTTGGCTTCTGGGTAGTGTAGTTCTTTTGACTGGTGTTACAGTGTTTACAGGCTTATTGAAAGAAAACTACAAAATGGTGGCGCCTGTCTGAAATAATTTTTGTTAACTTTTATCTAGGCCTGTCACAATAATAAATTTTGCTGGGTGATTAATTGTCTCAGAAATTATTGCGATAAACGATGTTTGAAATTTGACAGTTATTAGTAATTATTGTCAAACTTAAAAAGAAATGTTTAATTTGTTTTGCATTTAGTACTTTTTTTTTGACCACTGGATGGCAATATAAGACTGTTTGAACAGAAGGATGGATAGTGAGAGAGTGAGCAGCGTGTCTCTTTAAGAAACGTAAGAGGGAGGCCCCTTGACATGACATGAGCTGTCACTCTTCGTTTCTCAAACTGGCGGATGCTCTGTGTGGTTTGAGCTCTTTAGCATAGCATTTTTCACACACAGCTTTTAATTAAAAAAAAAATCAGTAAACACGTTCTCAGCTTCTTTTTGCAGAGAAAAACAACTTTTTACATGAAGGCAGGGGTTTAAAATGTGAATTTTGGAGCTTTGACAAGACGGCGGTTCCCCCCCAAGGTTGGCCTGTTAGCTTAGCTCGTAGCTTAGCTTCTCAGCTTAGGTAACGAACCAAAGGCACGATTTTGGACGATTAAAATAGATCTTCAAGAGAAAAGAGAAAGGGAGGGGTCAGTGAGGAGCAGCAGAGTTGAGCCTTTTGTCATCCAGTGTCTTCAGTAGAACAAGAGAGATACGAAGAAACGAGAAAGCCGATAAATGAAAATGAGGTAAATAATTTTCATTTTATCATGCGATTAATAGATTTATTGTTTATTGCGACAGGCCTACTTTTATCCCGTACCATTCCATTTACGTGAGTAATATTAAAGTTGACAATCGTGTGTCATGTACAATCTTACATTGAAAATCGCAAAAGAGCGAGTCCACGAAAGTCGACCTGTGCGGTAGCAAGGGATTACTGTACATCTTTAATAGTAACGTAGGTCAAAAAATCCTTAGCCTGGTTAAAAAATATATTTAGGATTTGGCAAAACTATTGTGTGTTGTTATAGTAGCAAGATTTGATTTGTTCTCCAAATGTGTGTGTGTGTGTGTGTTTGTGTGTGTGTGTTTGTATGCGTGTGTGCGTGCGCGTACATGTGTGTGTTTGTTTGTTTCAGGAGAGCACAGAGGACTGGGTCCTAGCATTTCAAAAGTACGTAGTCTGAAGATGGACAAAAAGGTGTGGACAGAGGAGCTCATTCAGGTAAAAGAGCAGAAAATCAACTAAAGCATTTACAAGATGTGGCTGAGGAGATTTAAAGGCACAGAAACATCTGAATATCACAACATGAACAACTTTGATTTTATGTTTGTAACATACTGACTTGGACAGATGAAGGTGCCAGTTTTTTAAATAAATGTACATTTTTTTATACACTAATTTAAGTACGTTAATCTTTGTCAAGTTTTACAAAGTTATATTTTCTGTAGTATTTTTGAGCTGTAGTTTAACATTGCTAGGGTTTAAAACAAACATTTTTCTTACATTTCAGTAACAGGTAGACAAAGATTTATCTGCCAAATGTATTTTGTGATGGGCAAAATATTTTGCATTTATTGGCTTAGTGTAATTTATTGTTGATTGTTCATACAAGTAACATCAGTGATACAAGTTGTATCATAAACTATATATATATGTGTATATATATATATATTTGTATATATATGACTGTAAAAGCTCTGCCTTTTTAATTGATTTATTACCCTGAACAAAAATATAAACACAACTATTTTGTTCTTGCTCTCATCTTTTATGAGGTGAACTCAAAGATCTAAGACTTTTCTATGTACACAATATAACTTTTTCTCTCAGGTATTGTTCACAAATTTGTGTAAATCTGTTAGTGAGCGCTTCTCCTTAACTGAGATAATCCATCCACCTCACAGGTGTGGCATAGCAAGATATTGATGAGAGCATGATTGTTGCACAGGTGTGCTTTAGGCTGACCACAATAAAAGGCCACTCTAAAATGTGCAGTTTAACTGTATTGGGGGGTCCGGAGGGGTCAGAAAACCAGTCAGTGTCTGATGTGACCATCAAATTGCCTCAAGCAGTGCAACACATCTCCTTCATAGAGTTGATCAGGTTGTTGGTGGTCTGTGGAATGTTGGTCCACTCCTCTTCAGTGGCTGTAAAGTTGCTGGATATTGTCAGGAACTGGAACGCGCTGTCGTGTACGCCGATCCAGAGCATCTCAAACATGCTCAATGGATGACGTCCGCAGAGTATGCTGACTATTCAAGAACTGGGGTGTTTTCGTCTTCCAGGAATTGTGTACAGATCCTTGCAGCATGGGTCCATGCAGGATCATGCTGAAACACGAGGTGTTGGTCATGGATGAGTGGCACAACAATGGGCCTCAGGATCTTGTCATGGTATCTGTTCATTCAAAATGCCATCAATAAAATTTTCCAAAAATTTACCAAAAATATAATAAAATGCATCTGTATTTGTTGTGCATAACATACAGCAGCTCATACCATAACCCCATCGCTACCATGGGCCACTTGATTCACAACGTTGACCTCAGCAAGCCTCTCACCCACAGGATGCCTTACCGTCTGCCATCGGTCCTGTACAGTGAAAACTGGGATTCATCTATCAAGCGAACACCTCTCCAAAGTGCCATACACCATCGAATGTGAGCATTTGCCCACTCAAGTTGGTTATGACAACAAACTGCAGTCAGGTGGAGACCTCGATGAGGATGACGAGCTTACAGCTGAGCTTCTTTAAGATGGTTTCTGACAGTTTGTGCAGAAATTCTTTGGCTCTGCAAACTGATTGTTGCAGCAGCTGACCAGATGGCTGGTCTCAAACGATCTTGGAGGTGAAAATTCTGGATGTGAAGGTCCTGGGTTGGTGTGGTTACACCCTGTCTGCGGTTGTGAGGCTGGTTGGATGTACCGAAAAATTCTCTGAAACACCTTTGGAGACGGCTTATGGTCGAAAAATGAACATTCAATTCATGAGCAACAGCTCTGATGGACATTCCTGCTGTCAGCATGTCAAGTGCACGCTCCCTCAAAACTTGCAACATCAGTGGCGTTGTGCTGAGTGATAAAACTGCACATTGTAGAGTGGCCTTTTGTTGTGGTCAGCCTAAGGCACACCTGTGCATTAATCTGTCTCATCAGCATCTTGATCTGCCACACCTGTCAGGTGGATGGATTATCTTGGCAAAGAAGTGCTCATTAACACAGATTTGCACAAATCCGTGTTACATTTATATTTTTGTTCAGTGTATTAATGTTTTGCCCTTGCTGCAGGTATTCTTGGAGCTTGGTAATGAGCGGGTGAACAGTTTCTGGGCAGCTAATGTCCCTCCAAGTGAAGCTTTAACGCCCTCTAGCAGTAGCGAGGACAGACGGCGCTTCATCACCAACAAATATCGCCAGGGCAAATACAGGAAGTACCATCCTTTGTATGGTAACCAGAGTGAGCTCAACAACGTGAGTTCATTTACCCAACTGAATTATTTGCTTCTATGTTTTGGCTCTCGTGTTTTATGATTCATCTGCTTTTTGCAAAGGGATTATGTAGGAATGTGTTTAAAAGTAAATGCATTTTAATGCGTTTTTACTAAAAGCTGAAAATTTGAAATCTAATTCACTCTAAAGTATTGATATAATACAGTAGTCATAAATTACTGAATTTTCTTTTTCATACAATTTTTTCATACAATTTTTTTTACCATGTTCTGGATAACTGAGAATCTGCCCAGCACATTTCTCTTAACGTAACACAGCATTTTCCTTAAATAGTTAGTTACTATAATTTATTAACTTTTTTATTTATTAACCTTAAACACGAGGAGAACATGCAAACTCCACATAGAGAGACCCCAGGTCCAAACCAGGGATTGAAACAAGGACCTTCTTGTTGTGTGGCAACAGTGCTCACCACTAAACCGCCATGCTGTCAGAATAGTAGTTTAGCCTGCATAGTGGATAATTATTTAACTTTTGTGCATTGTCTTATCATGTATTTAACTGGCCCCCTAAAACTACAACAGAGATAGAAATGTGAAGTAAATTCAAGTTTAGCTGGACTGGCAACCATTCTCCTTTATGCTGTGATTTCTCTGTCATATTTTAGCTTAGCCCTGGGCATAATGTTGTTCATTGAAGTTTTTAAAAGCTAACAATAAGAAATGTGACATAGAAATTTGGCAACATCAGCTTTATTTGCTTCTGTTTTTGGAGTTGAGTGATACATATGTGATATATGGTTTTGAGCTTCCTCATCTGTAATTTAAAAACTAGAGCAGGATTTAAATTTTAGGTGGGAGGAGACCATGATGGAGAGATTTTTGATACTCTAAACTTCTCATTTAATGAAATTATGTCAAACCTAAAAAGCTCATATATATAAAGGAACAGGCTTGTGTATTATTTCAGCTGAAAGGCACAAAAACGTTATTTTGTCTCTTTTTTAAAATAATATTAAAACATTATTCCTCAACTGTTTCACAAAATACACTATATAAATTAGAGTACATGCACAAGTAGTTAATGTAATTAATTGTATTTTGTCCTGGTAGTTTTCAGAAAACTCAGGCAGTGGTTTCTTGCATATGGTCACAGGTTTAACAGTAGCATCAATATTTTCAGGTGTGTACACATCGCTCCTGCGTATGAACTTCCTCATTCAGAACCTACCGGTAACTTGAAATTCCTGTTGTTGTTCATGTAACCAAGACAGTTTCTTTGAAACAGTTTACCAAAAAAACTATTAAATAAACGTTGAGCATTCTCTGAAGGTATAATTACCGCTCGTTGCAGTTCATGCCAGTTTTAGTATGAATTGTCGCATTCTGTGAAATAACAGTTGTAACAACACAATTAGACCTCTCAGGAATTATGTCAAGCTCATTCTTATGCGATGTTGAGGAACTTGAGGATAACTTTCAGCTGTTAGCACACCCAAATTAGCTTAAAGTCTGTAAAGCTGACAAGTTACAGCCATTTTACAATGTCTATTTTCTAAGAGTTTTACCAAACTCTATCCAGCAGTTTGAGATATTTTGCTAACAGACTCACACAAGTAGACACATAGGTTAGATTTTTTGTCATATGCAGAGCAACACAAGGTCAATAATGCAATGAAATGCTGAGGATGAGAAGAACTGTCTTGACTTGCCCCCCCCACCCCCCCACCCCCCAAAAAAAACAAGAAATAA
>JAVCKU010000071.1:16531449-16541911 GCA_032273985.1 Hypsolebias coamazonicus
GACGTCACGGGCGGGGGGGGCCGGATACGTGAAACGCCGGTTACCGGGAACGCCGGATACCGGGGGTCACCTGTACTGATATTGTCATTTTAATAATCAACAATGAATTTGCAATTCCATGTTTTGTTTAGTGTAGTTTTGCTACATAACTTACTGTAGCTCATAAGATTTGTATTCAAATATTCTGTTGTTCACTAGATATTGGGAGCAGTATATAAATATGGTGTTATAGCATCATGGTACACATATAGTACATATGCTTTTCACCTTCTCAGTGTCTTTTTCATCTTCCTTCTCCCTAAGCTTCAGAAAAACAACCTTTAGTCAAAGGAAAAAAAGTTGGAGCTTTTTCTTTGCTGTTTTATAAACCAGTGCATAAATTCCATGTAGAACTAAAGGTGGGTGTCCTGCCCACGCTACTTTTAACGAAAGAATAGTTGCTTCAGTCTTCATCTGGCATCGTCGTCGGAGCTCAGCGTCAGCAAGGCCAAGTTAGATAAGAATGTGAGTGCAGAGGCAGGAGGGAAGCAGCGTAAGTAATAGACAGAAACTGAAGCACAGGAATTGCAACATATGGAACAAACAAATGGATGGATAGGAGATGGATGGAAGGACCGACAGTTGTAGCCTCCACTTTTTACAATTTTTTTTTCTGCAAGTGTCAGTCTGTTCTCAGTTTGCAGCCCTTCCTATTGTGGTAATAAAGAATTACCGAATGAGCACTTGAATAGAGAGAACAAAAGGCAGACGTGAAAGAAAAAAGCCACAGAAGTGCATAGAAGAGCAAGGAAGGGGGTGTCAATCTATGATTTCCCACGAGAATAAAACTAAAAGAGAAGGTCGCATCCCTCTGACACTTGCTTTGTCGCCGCCCACTTTTGTTTGTTAGCGTTGCCCTCAACAGCAAACCCCATACTCTGACCTTCATGCATCTCTGACATCTTCAATCAGACAAAAACTTACAAGAGCCAACGTGAGCATTTGTGGCTTTGTGAGGGTATTCCTGTCTTCATGTTTAGTTGCGTGAGGATGAAGCAAACATCTCAATCTACATGTAGGTGTGTTTTTTTAATCACTCTTTTCAGATCCAGAGTGACTGGCTGACCTATTGATCCTATTCGCACTAATAATGGAAATCGACCTATTCACTCCCACGCACACACATGCAGAGACGCACAACCTACATTTAAACATTTTCCATATGGACACACAGGTTGGACTCCACCAAGCTTGTGCACCTTTTACTCTAAAAGCTCTGATGTTTCAAGAGGGATACGTAGAGACATGCAAGTGGCTTTTAGATATCCCTGTGGAGAAACTGACAGTTAACTGAAGAGGAAATCTGAGCTTTTATATCTCTGCGAACAGTGAATGTAAAAAGTGAGTGCAGGTAGAACTGCCCAAACACTGATGTCCATGTGTGATCAAGCATCACCAATAAAAGCCTTTCACTGAAACACTTCTTTCTTTTTTAAACTGCTGCAATCACAAAAAGTGTAAAACTGCTGGTGTCAAATGGGAAATAATTGTTGTCATGCCTTTTAAAGTTTCTTCGTTGCATGAACACTATCGGGTTTTTCTGTTCAACTTGAATATTTTAGTCTTGTGTAACTGACGCGTCTTTCTGCTTTAAACATCTGCTACTCATCATGTATTATGCATATTGTGCTTATGTGCTTATTGTTATGTGCCTCCGTACTGTTTAGTCATATATATATTTTAATGATGCTTGCAGTAAATCTGGAGAATTCAGTGTGATTCCTCTAGTTCTTACCTTTCCTTAGAGCCCTCACTGACGACTGTACATTCAAGCTTTCAGGAGTTTCAGATTTATGATTTTGGTGTCCAATTTTTGTGGACACGTTGGGCTCCATTTTGACACTTTGAAATATGCATGGACATACTCTCATGAAAAATGTCCAGACTAATTATTTTTGGTGCTATTGTTACCAAATTTGAACTGGTAATTGTTAAGACTTGATGATGTGGCCTCGTTTAATTTTCCAGTCCATCCCATCCCTCCAAACAAAATATAAAATTTAAAAAAATTTCAGATGAAAAAAAATTGTGTGTTTCATCTTCAATAACTACATTCTTTAGTTACACTTACAATATTTATGACAAGCATTCAAAATGTTACAGAGAGACAAAGCTTTTTAATTTACTCTAAAGGGTTCAATAGTAGCATTTAATGTAATTTGAATACCGGTACTTATATTCAGGCATTTTCAGACCCCTGTTTTATGCAACCTGTTTGTTTGCTTGTTTATTTATTTTTACTTTGACACAATTGATCATTTCATCTCTGGCATGCACCTTTTTAAGCACACAAGTCTTCAGGTCAATTTAAGACAGACATAAAAAAAAAAAAACAGTAAAAGCAGCTCTATTGTTGTAGTTTTTTTTGATAGCCTGGGGTATTCTGATAAACATTAAAATATTCTTAAGAGCCATTACAAATAAACATAAACCTCACATTAACAGTCTGACACTCCATTTTGCATCGGGCTCTTGAATTAAATCTTATTTACTGTAATTTTTGTATATTATATTTTTAATTACAGTAATAATTATTCCCTGCTGGAGCTCCTCGTCACAACATTTTGATGACAGCTGGAGTCCTAACATGCTCGACTAACGACTTGGGCTCATTTTGCTGTGAGGTACTTCCAAGTTGTTCCCACTCCTCTTTAAGAAAAAAAAAAAAACCCACTAGAGTGAGTTGAAATATTTTACGGCTGACAAACTCAATAGAAACGTTTAGAACTAATGAAAAAATTGTACTACCAAGCTAACGTCAGGACAACAGAAATAATGCATTGGATGCAGCTGAAGGCCTTGCATTCAATTTCACCTGCATCTCATGCTGTAGTAACTACAGCATGAGATGCAGGTGAAATTGAATGCAAGTGGTTTAAACAAAGACGACCTCTTGCTGCAAAATGAAAGCATTTAACCATTTTAGTCAAAACTTGTAAATGTCGAAGCACACAATCTTATGCAATATTGCTAGATCTTGCATGGATTTGTACTCGAGGATGTGTAGGAGATGATGCTCAACTACTACAACCAAATTCAGCTGTCTGTGAATTGTATTTTAAATTGGTGATGTGACTTATCCATGCTGCTGATCTCTGATTATCCATGCTGCTGATCTCTGATTATCCATGCTGCTGATCTCTGATTATCCATGCTGCTGACCTCTTGCCTTTATGCTGCTGTATTCATGTTTGGGCTGCTTTTTCAATGATTTATATTATTAGTGTTTAGCATACATCTTAGATGTTTAGCGTATTGTTTAGTGTATATCTTAGATCCTTATATACTGTCTCTTTTTATACTTTATATATTTGCTATTTTTCGGTGTAACTGGGACCTTGAGTACACAATTTCGTTCCACCTCATGTACCACATGTGATGCAAATGAAAATAAAGAACCTTGAACTTAAAATTAACTGAGCTACATCCATTTTTATGTTGACTAATGTTTATTGGTTGTGTTAGGTTGACTAAATATAGTCCAGTTCTAGTTGTACATCTAATGAGCACTTTGTGAGAGATTCATTAAAATCCATCCAGTGGTTCATGAGACATTTTTACTAATACAACATGCAAACAGACATCTCCATACACACGGGGACATGGGTAAAAACAGGCTTGCACTTTTGCCTTTTGGTGGTGGGTGACAAATGTTCAAGCCAGACTGATGATCAGTCTTAAATACGCAACAATTGTTCCACCTGAATCACAACTAATATAACATTTGGTAGAAACCTAAAATTACCCACCTGTGCCATTCTCATTCTCCCTGAAACGTTTTCGTAGGGCGTATGACGGTGAAGGATAATTGTTTTTTGCCAGGTATTTTGGTCCCAGTCATGGGGCAGAGTGTCTCACAGGAAAGAGAGACCTTCCTCTGCGTTCCAGCTCAGCGCACACCCTGGCAGCTCATCAGAGTGGGAGGCAGAGCGACATGCCACAAAGCGCACTGAGGCATTGCCTTTGGCATTTGAGTTGCATGGAGGTGCCTCTGAAGATGAGCACCTGCAGCGCAGCTCCCTTTAGCATTTTGATAAGCAGTCGGTTCCTGGGGGTGCAGCTGCTGTTTTGATTCAGATGACTCCCTGCACACAGCTCGCGGCTCAGGTCGCCTCCCCCTTTGCTTCTCTCTATCCGAGTTGGTAAACCAGCTTCTCCTTCAGGCACGTGGATTCAATCATGGAGCCATTCGCACAGTGATTATTATTTAAACAGTACAACTGAAAAGATCTGCCCAAAACTGTTTGGGGAATTGCCCTGAAAAATGTAGCTTCAATGACTGAATACTGAGTGTGATGCTAATAGTGCTGATCTGTGACAGAGCTCGAGGTCTGTTGTGCAGCAGGAGCGGGTGCTATGGGAGACGTGGTCCTCTTGTTTCTTTTGCACGCCTTGTGCTCGTACGTTAGAACTGCAGCCGTGTTGCTGCAAGTTTTCTTTAATAGGTTTTAACTTTGGAAAATCAATTTAAAATGTCATTCTTCTTGTTGTTATGAAAGATGATAAATTGACTTTCTGCAACTTTCAGAAACCCTGAACAGTTTTTGTCTGGAGGGGGGAAAATGCTTTTTCTGAAAGTTTTTATTTACTCTAGTAATCCTTGGTGGAATGTGTAAACTCTTATAGTACAACCAAAGTGATTAAAACCTCGTCCATACAGTCAGCCCTCTATAAAAACAAATGCAATTCACTGAAATATGTCTCTTTTATTGTGAAAACATTTGTGGAATTATTCATTTTCCTTTAAAAATAAAAGCGTGACTTTCTTCGAAGAGGTGCGTTTTGCCGGCTGCCTTTCCTGTCACAGTCTGAGACTACAAGATCATCTTGTGGTGTAAAGGGACAGAGTTGTGGCAGTTTTGATCGAACACGAGGACTTCATGTGACGTGCTGGCACTCAGAGTGTGTGTTGAGGATGACTCTCAGTAACTACCACACCTACATTAAGCTCAACATCTGTAAAAGTCACCGAGGTACACTCGTTTTTGTGTTGGCCAGAGGCAGAAACAGAGTTGTCTGTGCTTGTCTGTTTCAATAGACAAGTGTTTGTGTAACAACAAATGTTGTTGTTTTCTTTTTATAGTCTTTTTTTTATCCATTGTGTTGTTGGCACTTCAGTTTTTGGAAGAGATGTGCACTCTGCAGGCAACCTGTTCAAGAAAGATGACAAAATTAGACTACACATGGGCTTGACCCTAAAAGCATGATTATGTGTATTTCCAACTTAAGGTCACCCAGCTGTGGCGGCCATCTTAATGAGACAATCAGCTGTAGAAGTACTGTACACTCCATTTTTACTTTGTGAGAGATTCAGTAAATCCATTTGCAACATACAATATTTAACTCACATAACAAACACTTCTAAACACACACACACACACACACACACACACACACACACACACGGGAAAAAAAACATTATTACCTCTTGCCTTCATCATTGGACAACATAAAAAACTGTTCATTCTGGGTCAGTCCTATGTGTGGGGAAATTTATGTTCAAGAAGTTCAAACACCATTTGTTTTAGGGGAAAAAATGCATTCAGTCTAAGAACGTTGACTTATACACAATTGTAAAACTTTTCAACAAATATGTCTGAATGTTTTACTTGACCAAAATAAATATTTTAGCACAGTAATACATGTTAATATATATGTGTTTTACAGATTTAATTTAAAGAAAAAAATATATATAATTGATAGTTTTGAAGAGCTACGGTGGCCCTAAGGTGTAAATGAACAATATTTGAAAAAACAGAATTACATTAAACTAAAGTGGGAGTGGCCAAATCATAAGTGGCTGGATTCACTTCTGGAAAAAAACAAACAAACAAAGAAAAAAAAACAGAATTTCATTTGAAAAAACAAAAAAACAAAAAAAAACCCAGATGATTCAGTTTTTTCAAATGTGATTATGACACTTCCGCTTTGGCCACTTCTGCTTGACCAATTCCTCTTTGGCCTAATGTTTTTCCGTTTTTTCACATGAGATTCCAGCCACTTCGGCTATGGCCACTTCTGCTTTGGCTTAATGTAATTTCATTTTTTCCACACGAGATTCTTGTTGTTCATTTACACCTTAGGGCCACCGTAGAAGAGCAGACTAAACATTCACAGAAAAACCAAAGTACTGTACACTGACATTTAGAAACCAAAACCTCTACAAAAATATCAACATTCATGCTCAATCATCCTGGTACAAAATCCAGTAATTCTCAGTCAGGTCGTCTGGACTGGATATCTGTGGACAGTACTGTATACAAAAATATACCTTTTTTTTTTAGGGTTTGTTGTCCCCCGTCATGGCGCGAAAAGTGGAAAGTGGAAATACCCTCCGTCTGTCTTTCCATCCATGCATGTTATGAGCTGGATAACTTAAAACAAGTTAGGCCAATGGACTCCACTTATATAGCACTTTTCTATCTAATCAAGATGCTCAAAGCGCTTAACAACCTGTGCCCTCTTACAACTTCCATTTTGATGTGTGGCTACATCCAGGCATAAAAAAGGTTCCTTTTGAAAATTTGTTTGCCATATCAAAATCCAAGATGGCCACCACCATATATAAGTATAAATATCACCTGTTGGTGGATTAAATTTCTCCCTCCACACACCAGGATCCGACACTGCGTTACCTTGAACGCACAACAAATAACCTGCCTCTGTTCTTAAATACGGTGCGACTTCTACCCTCTACCTCCAGTATCTTGCACCAAAAACATTATTGTTTACTTGAATTCTCTGTTCAATTCCAGTCCAGAAAAACACCCATCTTGAAAACTACGAACCTTTACTATTCAACTCTCCGAGCGCCAGGGGACATCGACGTACAGTTTATTTTGAACAACCCTCGTTTAAACAGGACTGAATTGTTTCCGTTTGGCTTCTCGTCAGCAGCTTGATGTTAACAAGTTTCCACTTGATTGTTTTTCCTTCACATCTTTGCTTTAGTTTCTCTGTATCTCACTTTGTTCCCTGTCTGACTTTTTTTTTTTTTTGGTTATTTTTTGGTCCAGCCTCGCAGTACAGATATGCCTCATACGCATTTCCTTGAAAACTTGATGCTCTTGAACTTCTCATAATTGCCTGTCTGTCCTCTGAAGAGTCTTTCCATGTCACGTATCAGGAGCCTGTTATCCTCAGCCACGTGTGTCTAATGTGTCATTCAGCGCTGCTTGAACTCTGTTAAAATGTCAGAGCGACGTAGACGATCTGTCCATCTCCCATTTTTATCCTCTATTTGCTGCACATCAGGTTAAATTTGGGCACCGTTTCTTCACGTTTGGACCCTCCAGCCTATGTTTCCAGATTCAGAAGTATTTTTTTGTGAACATATTTGCACTGAGTCATTATTTCAGACACTTTGAGCACAATATGTTATTAAAATTCAAATGCAACAGGAGCCAAGCTGACAGGAGACCTATAAAACATCACATTCACCTCTAGTGCTCCATCTTTAACTATATATTTTTGACCAAAATGGAGAGGAAAACGTTTCCACTCGCGTAATGCAACTCAACATTAATGTTTTAATCATCTAATTTCTTTCTGAGTGTTGTGGCAAAATAAAAATAAAAAAATAGAATGAAAATCAATAAACAATTTTTTTTCTCTTCAAAATTAAAAACCTTAAATAAACATGAAAGATGAACAGTTAATCCTGTCAACAGCAACATGTTCATAGCTCAGCTACTGTCAGGTGTAATGAGTTGTTTTGTTTCCTTTAATAAGCGTTGGACATATGGGTATTAATATCAACGTTGCATCATTATTGGCATTCTGTTGTGTGGAAGGCATCTTAGGCGAGCAACGCTACAAACATTGTAACACAGACTGTAATATCACCGGTACGTTTGACATTTCTGCACAAACTTCCTTTGATCGGTACAAATTACTGGCATTAACTGAGTGTTGGCTTCTGAACTTCTCTGAAGTTCCATCATACTGTGGAAATATGAGCAATTTTTTTTTGTTTCTCTCATAAAGGTTATCTACGAAATCTTTGTAAATGCAGCCTTTTAATTTTTAAGCTGTTTTAAGAAACAGATTTGGTGCCAGTATATCACCAAAAGCACTGTCTCCATTGATGGAAAGCTTCAGTGTTTGTATTGCATCCACTCTGAAAACCAAGAAACACAAGAAAGTTGAAAAACACTCTATAGAACTGCCTGTATCATACACATTTTACATCGTCCTACAAACAAAATCAATTTTTTACCATCTTAAACGTTCCGTTTTATTGTTCGACAGCGATTGTTCAAGACCATTGACTTTCCTCAACAACAACAACGTGAAAGAAGGCAGTTTTCCCCACAATGGCTCATTAAATGTACAGAACTGTATTTACTGACTGCTTTTGTAAAAATAAATTGCCTCTTCCCCCCCCAGTATGTCAGTAAATAGTACAAAATGCACGTCTTGTAAATGTTTTGCTTTTAGTTAGAGTAAATCAGATACACAGCATGGTCCAGGTTTCCTCGGCCTGAAAACGAACTAAAAATTGGAGTTTGAAGACGAGATAAGAAGCCTAATTTCGAGCATGTCAGTGGGTTAAAACAAGGAGCGCACAGCACATTAAATGACAGAACAATGACGCCTTTGAAAATTAACAATGTTGTACTATTCTACATTTTGCGATGCAGAACACTCGACCCTTCAAAACACCCTTTCCAAGCAGAATGTGTCAGACTGCAGCGCTCTAACTGTGGTTAGTCATCAGTGAGAATTAATCTTCATTAAATATGAATATGCTTCATAAATCAGAATTTATTATCAGAAGCTCAACAAAAGTCTGTCTCATGTTTGCTGATTAAATATTCTGATTCATAAATTTCAATTTATAGTGTTTATTGAATTCCAAGCATTAGTCATAGTTCTGTCTTTAACCTTTTCCATGTAAATCCACTTTAGATCAAAGATCATATGAGTGCATTTCATTTTCATAACCGCCTGTCAGAAGGTTTCTTTTTTAATATAAGTCAGCCTTTTGAATTATTGTTTTAATTTCCTTAGTATCAAAGAGTTGAAAAAACATGAAAATACACTTCTGCAGAATGACATTTTTCATGTGGCTGTACTAGGTGGGTACAAAAAATGCAGTTTTTTTTTTTTTTTTTTTTTATCATTCTTAGTGCATCTCCATACAACAATACTGTGGTTATACACAATATAACACAAGTAAGTTCATGTTCGTTCCAGGTACAAAATGCATCAAAGCATTCAAGGTTTAAACTCACCTATTCTTACAATTTTAGGATTAAAAAAAAAAAAAAGAGGATTTTTCCCCCCTTTGCTTTACAGCCCAGTTACTATTTTGAAAAGTATTTGTAACATCTACTTGTGCTTTCAGATTTTTTTTTTTGTTTTAATTTAATTTGTAATTAAAATATTTACCATCAATTCTAGGCTTCCGTTTCTTGGGAGTCCTTCAGCGTTCCTTCAACTACAAGTCCCATCTTGATTAGTGTTTTGTTTCTTTCTGCATTAGTTAATGAGGTGCACAGTGTCTATACATAAATAATGAATAAATAATGATGTTATTCCAGCTGTTAATTATTTAATCTGTATGCATATTAAGCTTTGATCTGTTGGTGATCTAGAGTAAATCTGTATCTGCAGGTATACTGATGTATGTGTAGGTATACGTACTGTAGGTATGCATGCATGTCTGCATGTATACAGTATGCTGCAAGTATCCATGCATGTATGGGTATTTATGTATTTATGTATAGTGAATTGAGAATCTGCATGTAAACTTGGGGACAGGACTGGATAAGCTATTACTTCTTCCTGCTCCCTTCTTTAACCTTTTTGTTTTGTTTATAGAATACTTTGGTGGAAATATTTACCTTTTAACTTGTTTTTCATTTGTTAGTTTTGTTGATATTTTAACTATTTGAAATGAAATAAATAAATAAATAGTATTTTACCCCTGTTGGATGTTTTACATATAGATTTCCTGTTGTAAATCAATCATGGTCAATAAAAATTAGCCTTTTTGATTAGGGATGCACAATATTATCAGCATTGTATTGGTATTTGTCGATATTAGCGATAAAGTTAAAAATCAGACATCTACCATTCCATCTAAATAACTCACTGATATAAAATACTTCTGTTGGAAGTTAATTTTTATTTTAAGAAATTGTCAAGTATATCCATTAATGCACTACTACGTATGCACTTTTCACTTGTTGCTTGTGAACATGTTTTTAGATTTGTGAAAATTACAAACTTGCACTGTTCAAGTGTTGTCTTGTGTTAGAGTAAATGTCATGAATAAATTTGACATTAAACGTAATCCAAGTTGAAGTGTTACATCATTTTCAGCTCCTTTTTGTCATCTGCATTTGGTAGCAGGTCAAAATGACAAAGACCATGCAGAATAATGTAGTATTTTAATTCCACAGCAGAGAAAACTATG
>JAVCKU010000071.1:16617206-16627435 GCA_032273985.1 Hypsolebias coamazonicus
CATCCTTGATAGAGAGGAGCGATGGTTTGAGAGAGGAGTAAAGGAGGCCATCTTTGTGAAAAGAAACCGTCCATCATCAAACAGAGGTGGAGGTCTCCGGGTTCAACTGTCCCCCTCAAGCCCGGAAGCAGCCATACAATAACTTTCTGCTCCAGGAAGTTGTTTTTTATTCTTTTTTAAAGAACTAGAAAACAAAAGACACAATTACATGATTTAAGAAAAATGCAGTCTTGTGAGATAATTGTTAATTATTTAATAATGCTATAATCTCCAATAAATCCATATTTTCATGACCCCACCCTCTGTTCTGCCTTTATGAGGTCTACAAGGCTTTTTGACAGTTTTATCATTTCAACCACTCTCATCTGAATTGGTTGTATGCACCAGGAGCAGTTTGAGCTCATTGATTGGACAAATATTTTATTAACACGCATAGCACTTGGAATATAATAGCACATTTATATAGCACCCACTGATAATGCAGTATTAAGGTATCTTTGACACAGTGGAGCCCAAATAAGTGGGTACTTCATTTATTTATATTCAGTACAGTTCTCTAAGCTGCAAAACATTAGACCCTTTTGATTTCTTCCCGTTTCTCAGTCCTTTGATCAGGCTTTAAAGTCCCACTGAGTTCTTTCTTCAGATGGTTTCATGAAATGATGATTCAGTGAGATAACTGGAGCTGGTTGGGCTTTAAGAAGACCACATGCAAAGTACAAAAAATGTTCATAGTATAAATGTATTAGTGTCATATGGGATGTTAAGTCTAATACAGTCTGCACTCTGAGCAGTTCTGTGTGCCTGACCGATGGGTTTAATGCTTGATGGTTGATCTTCTTGTTTCGTGGTTGAATTCTGTTCTTTTATTCTCTGTCATGTCTGTACATTTAACCTACTTTCTTCATGTGATCCAAGAACATACTCAAAATATCCTTTATGTCCTTTTTTATGGGGCTAAAATGATTCAGAGGACGTTTTTATCTGCTGCATTCGAATCATCCTAACATGGAAATTACCTCTACAAGTCATCTCCTTTGGCCAGCATCCTGGTGTGCAGAGTTTAGAAGGTCGTTCATGCACTTCATACATCTCTCTAAAGTCATGCTATTTAGACCAGGTAGTATAAACTGTTTGTCCACAGAGCATGCCAGCACATAAGCAGAGCAGCAGCTCCGACGGTTTGTCTGTTGACTCAGAAATCTAGAGTGTGTGATGTCACTAACATTTGGCAGAGCTAAAACACCAACAGGCCATCACTTCTGTTACAAGAGTAAACTTTACAACAGGAGACACACGTAAATGAAAATATATGAAAATAGTGTTTTTTCAATTGCATAGTCAGAATAAAGCATAACCTATGACAACTGCAAAGTAATAAAACTGACTGAAACCAGAGTTTGTCTGATCAAAAGCAGATCAAAAGTTTTCTGTGTGAAAAATTTAGACGTAACATGGTCAGAATCAAACTGACCCCATTTTAGTCTAGTATTTTACTCTGGTTTGGGGGGAAGTGGGTAACCTTGGCATGATCAGGAACGAGAACTATCAGGTCAGTCATCACCATATTTACAAGCACAAATTCAGACAGTTTTACTGATTTTTGTCCACAATGACGTATGTGCTTCCTTTAGGACATCTTGCATCATAAAGCCATGTGATTTATGTTAATCCCTTGTATTGAAGAAAGCTCCTTTTGTTAGGTTTTTGATGTTTGTGTTAAAAGTGAGAATTTTCCCCCTAAAATAAACAAAATAGTTGCAATAGCATGTACAAAAAGTTAATGTACATCAAGGAGATAAACCAAGCCTCCCCTCATATTTAGCCTCACATTGGGGCTCCTGTGCAGGGAGGATCCTCCTGTCACCTGGGTGACACGTCTTTTTTCCCCTGTTCAACCTCCAGTTGTTCCTGCTGCCTGATTCAGTCTTTATTCTAGAGCAGGGCTATTCAACTCACGGCTCAGGGGCCAAATCAGGCCCACAGGTGAACTCAGTTTGGCCCACTAATGGGTTCATTTCAGGGCTTAATTTGTAAATCGATAGATGCCGGTACGCAAATAACGGGCAAGCCAGTGGGGAGCGGGGAGGAGTCCGCTCCCAGAAATGTTTTAATAAAGCAGATGGTTGTTAAACATCTGCATTCCTACATTTGTAAACACCCACATTTCCCCTTACTTGATGGTTCCGAGCTGACTCTTCTCTGCTGAATTCATTGTCTGACTCCACATGTGAAACCTCCCGGCACTCTACCCCACCACTCTTTTAGGTGCGGAGATTTTTTTTTTTTAAGGGTAGAGACTGAAATTCTTCACTTGAAGGGGCAGATGATCATGTGATATTACAAAGTCGCGTTGTCGTCTGTTGTGTTTAAAATTAATGTTTATGTAATTATTTTCAGTTTACATATCCAAAATAAGTTTAAATAATTCAAGACAGTCATATTTGTTCATAACTTTATTATTAGTACCGGTAAGCATGTGAGCTGCCAGATCCAAGCAAACAGTTACCAGAATTCACTCTGTCAAAATAAGAGAGTTCCCAGATTCTGTTCCAGCAGGATCTGACTCAAATTAAGCCCTGGTTCATTTTTAAATTAAACGAGACTTTAAACCGTGGCTTTCAGAAATTGTGACCCCCTGGGCAAGTTAGTTGAATAGCCCTGGTCTAGGGTCTAGTCTAAACCCAGCCAACAAACAAACACAGCTCTGTGTCCCGGACTGCCTAAAGTATTGAATCTTTGCATCCTGCTGAGATGACTCGACGTGGTTTAACAAGTCAGGTGTGGATGTTTCGTCTGGGTCATGTGACTTCATCGGTGCTCAAATTTCACAACTAGCCCAGTGGTTTTGAGTTGGACTTTTCCAGAGGAAAAAATCTGCAAACACTTAGTACTAACATCCCGTTAAATACATCATATAACTGTTGTCTATTATTGTGGAACCAAGTCTTGAAGAAATCATTGCATAAACATTAGTTTCTAGACTTTTGAACATATTTTGGTAATGCACCCCAAAGAAGCATTAAGTTTTCTACTGAATATCTAAAGATCCTGGTTTGTTTCCTGCTGAAGTTGTCAGATTGACCCTTGAAGCTGGCCTTGTTTGGGTTTGTGAAAGAGGAAAAGTGTTTTGTCAGTCAAATCCTAATTACCGTCAAACTGCAGTGAGGATCAGTGCCCAATTTTCAAACCCTCCTGTGCAAATGAAGTGCCTCAGTGAAAGCCACTGTTACTTTCCGTGTGCACTTTCGTTTCATTTCATAAATCAGCTGCCTACCAAACTCCACAAATGAGTTGTCAAGTGCTTTGTTTTCAGTCCCAAAGTGAAACAAAAGCAGCGAGTTGTTGCGAAGAGCGCAACTAACTCCACTAACGCCTGACGACAACCGAGTCCGCTTCATCTAGACGTAGCACACTTGTGTTGCTAACTGCCAGCGACTGCCAAGTGTGACGCAGTATAAATATTGTTTCAGAGGCCTTTGCAGCATTCCAAGGTAAATATTGAGGCAGAGCGGTGGCAGCATCCACATGGTACCCTCAAAGAAAATAAAATTACAGCCAAGGTCTCTGTTTCTGCTTTCTGAGATCACAAACAAACAGCTAAGCATACATCAGGGGATCTGTTTGTCTTCCTCTCCAGGATGCTTTGTTGCGGCTGGCGGCGGTTGTTGATGTACGCTCGCTTCGAGTGGTCCTGCGGGACAGCATACAGGAACTGCTTCCCGGCACGGTATTACCTCACACACACGCACACACACACAGAATCTGTTTGCAAGTGAACATAACTGAAATTTCCTCAGTTTGTTACCTGAACGCAAAGCTTCCTGTTAGTGATGAAAGTCAGTGTCTGAGTCCCGACATCACAGCAGGGAACAGCTGACAGAAGCCTCTTGTACACACAGATGAGACTCATCACTCATTATATCAGTCAGCCTGATTAATATTTCAGAACCCCACATCTGTTTGTGTGATTTATTCCAGGAGTGCGTCTGTGTCTACACGCTGGAGGGAGACTTGAGGCTGCTGTCTGACGACCCGCCGCATGAGCTGACGCAGGGCGGAAAGATCAGGTGCGTGACGTTTGCTCCGCGAGCTGCGGGTGCTTCTTCCCGGCGCGTCCGCACCACGTGCTGGTTTCCTGCTGCAGCGCTGAGGGGCGGCGGTGCAGAAAGAAGGTGTAGCACAAAGGAGGAGAAGGGGAGGAGGGTGAAATGGCGACGGCTGTTTGGAGCACCTGAAAAGCAGGTGTCACTGGAGTGACTCTCAGATCAAATCATCGGCACATGGGTGGAGGTGTCACGGAGCGAGCGCCCATCACCTAGAAACACAAAGACACGCTCTGCCTCTCATATTTCATTATTAGCACCGCTTGCTGCTCGCCCTGCTCTGTCTGCTTCTCCTCTTCTTCCGTCTTGTTCGACATCTTTGTCTTTCTGACAACCTCTTTTGTCATCTGCTGTTCCACCTGTCCTGCCTTGCTGCCTGAGCTGCTCTCAGCCACGTTTGTCTCTCAGCCTGCCCTTTCACCAAAACACTAAGTCAGCCGCCTGCGTTTTTTGGGTTTTCCACCCACACCTCTGCTTCACCTTCAGTCCTTTTCCCCGTGGAAGCGTTGCGCAGCTAATCGTCTGGATAGCGGTGCCCTCGGTCCCTCAGTGAGACACGGCGGTGCTCTCTTCTCCTAAGTGCTCTCTGAAGCTCTCCAGTCCCACACACTGCTGCCACCGCTGCTCAGGGCCTGACGAAAACCAACACTACATTATTGATGAATGTGCAGGGTTGGCTGGCAAGAACCTGGTTAGCAACACCTCGTTGCCACACAGACACAAGACAAACATGAAGAACAAGCAAGCAAAGATTATACATTTGTAATCTATCTCTCTTGTGCACGCACACACACACACACACACATTTATCATGGCTGCATGGTTTGCTGTAGCAGGGATGTTCAAAGCTCTACAGGGCACTTTGTTTCTTTCCTCTCTGCAATCCTCCTGATTATATAAACCTGTTATCAAGACCTTTCTGTGCAGCCACCCACCCATCCACCTACACACACAAACAAACACACATAGTGACCCATGTGACAGACAGAAGGCCATGACTTTCAGACCTGATTCCAGTCCATTTTTTAATTAACAATAAATACACAAACACACACACAGATGCACTAAAATGCACAAAGTTCAGGTCAAGAAGCTTCTGAGAGTGTTTTTTCTTTAAACTATTTGTTGTGACCAGCACAACTGAACTGAACTCTTGCAGCCAAACAAACTACCATAGTTTCTGGTGCATAAGCCGCTACTTTTTTCACACACTTTGGACACCGCGGCTAATACAGTGCCGCGGCAAATGTATGTTTTTTTTTTAATAATTATTTTATTTTATTTTTTCGCTAGCTAACGAGCTTCCTGCCACCAAAAATATTTAGCAGTAGCTTCGTTAGCACAGTTCTCTCCAGTGAATACCGGTAGTCTATTCTTCTTAGACTAGTTTCTGTGTTCATTCTGAAGGTTGTAGATTACTGTATTTAGTAGAGTAACCATGAGTCAAACAACGTGTTTATAAAGACCTGTGAGGATCAGCTGTCTCTGTGTGTTGTTAAAATCAAACCAAAGTCTATGAAACGCCGTCTGGTGGTTGATTCTTGTACTGCAACAAGAGCTGCACATTTTGTCAGGAGCTGTGTACAGTTTCTGTTGTTAACATTTGGTTGTCTGTGGCTTATACACAAGCATGGCTTATTTATGTACAAAATAATGTTTTTATTTTGAATTTAGTGTGCGCGACTTTTAGTCAGGTGCACTCTATAGACCGAAAATTACGGTATTATTAGAAATGCTGCAGATAGAATCTGCATTAATGTCTGAAAATATTGTACAAACACGTGTACTGCAACTTTTACAGTAAAATGGGTTTTTAAAGGGGTTTTATGTACAATTATTCCAACCTAAATTCATGTTTAGTTTAATTTTAAGTTTTTCACCTTTTACTTCTAACAGATATTTAACAAGTTTTAAATGTTATTTTTTTTCTTTCAGTCATGCCTTTTAACACCTAATCTACATTAATTAAAAAACTTCCAGGTCTCCCACAATTGGCTATAAATACTTTAAAGACAAGTGTTAGTTTTTAACAAAGTAAATATAATGGAAGTACACTCTAATTTAGACTTACAGTAAATATATAATGACTTATAGACCAATAAGCATTTTCAGCAAATTGAATAAATTAATAATTTATCAACTGTTGTATATTCTCAGATACAAATTAACATAAGATCACAAATATTCGGAGCACATTTATATCAAGAAAGCACAGTATATGTCAGTGAAAACTATTTCTGCCTCGTATTTCTTGGATTTTTAAAGGTGCTGTCGTTCTTTTCACTCAGGTGGATTATTTCTAGAACTTGGATGATCAAGTAGTTGCATGAAATTGCATTAGCTTTGTAGCAGAGCTCCTCCTGAGCTTCTTAAATCAGCTTAGTGTTTTTTTTTTTTTTTTAATTTACTGCAGCTCATGTAATCGCCTCCCCCGGACAACTAAATAAAATATCTTCACTTCCAAGTCGTCTGAACAAGCTAACAAATTATTGTGTTTTATATTTGCACAATAATCCCTTAACTGATGTTTGTTTTTACAGACGATGAAAATGAACACTGACGTTCACAAACAAAACACGTCAGCAGCTAAATCTATATGTGCTAACTCTTTGGCTAAAACGGTGTCTCCATATTAATGTTGATTAAAAAAAACTGGGCTTTTAAAACAATTTATCAATTCTATGAAATTTGGTGCAGAGGTTAGAGAAGGTGGGCCTGTGATCGAAAGATCACTGGTTCAACTCCCGGTACCGACAACATCAAAATGTGGGTGGGATAGGTAAAGCACCCACACCTGTGTCCACCCTCTCTTGCCCCACTCTGGGCCTTAACCCCCACCATCTACCCCCCACCCCCACCCCGGGTGCCCTAGATAGCAGCTCTCTGCTCCACACAGAGGGCTGTTGTAGCTCGGTGGTCTGTGGTTGAGTCAGGAAGGACATCCAGCATAAAAATAATTGCCAAGTCTTTTGCGACTTAGTTCGCTGTGGCGACCCCTAAAGAAGGGAGAAGCTGAGAGAAAAATACAAAACACACACACACACACACACAAACACATACAGTAAAAATAAACTAAACAAGCAGAATACCCTGATGCATGCTCAATGTTTGTGATGATAAACAAACAGAAAAATAACTCCTCCAGGCATGTTGGTGTAGTCTGTGACATTTTTACTAATACCCAAAATAATTTTGACCGAATGAGCAACTCCGTGACACGTAGTGTTTATTTACAAAAGTGAAAATAGGCAAACTGTAGAACTGCAACCCCGGTGGGAGGAACTAGAACAAGGAGGACAGTTAGGAGGAGAAGTAAGTCTGCAGGTAGTTCTGATCATTTGCATGCAGCTTACTGTAGGAGAAGATGGTAAACTCCTAGGTTCCACTGGTTCCAAAGGTAGTCCAGAGAGGTCCCAGAGAGATTGTAGATATGATGGGCAAGTGGGGAAGGAAAGGAGCATCTGAGGAGATCACCAGGAGATTCACAGAGAGCACTAAGAGGTCCAGGGCGTCAAGGGAACATGGGAAATGCTGAAAAGTGCAGGAGCAAGGAATTAGTCTTTGCATTAATAATAAGTGCTGTGTGTTGTCATCACTGTATGTTCCCATACAATGGTGAAATTAGTTCTCTGCATTTAACCCATCGCACCTGAGATACACCTAGGAGGAGCAGTTGACAGCTATGTTAGCATGCGGGGAGCAATTGGGGATTGGGTGTCTTGCTCAGAGACACCACGATGTGGGAATGGCTGGGGATTCAGCCTGGAGCTTTCAGGTCCCAGGTCTGCTGCCTTACCTCTACCCCATCTTGGTCCCCATATAATGCTAATAACACAACAAAGGCCAGGAACACACATAAAGCAGACAATGCACCAGCGTCAGAGTGAAGTCATCATCTAATATTTATACCCCTGCAGCTCATCAGAATCAGAATAAGCTTTGTTATCATTGCACCGAGATACAAGAACATGTACGTACAGTCGTCCGAAAGATGGGCAGAGTGCACAAAGCTGCTACTATAAAAGCATGGCCCTCTTATTCTTGTTCAGAATAATAGTTTTGCTTGGATGAGAAAAGGGAAGAAAACGTGAGGAGAGATGATATAGTAAAAAAAAAAAAGATCTCTCACACCGTGTCCTAGACAGGACACAATTTGAGGCATTAAAAAACCTACCACAGCAAAGCAACATAAATAGATGTGATACATGTACATATAGGCCAGTGAAGACATGGGATTTTAAGGGAAGGTTGTAGCATAGTCCAGACCCACCCACCCACCCACACACACACACACACACACACACACCTCTCAGCCATTGTCCAGATAAGAGGTGTTATTTATCATCAGCTCAGTTGAGGTTCTGTCACATGTCCACAGCCTTGGAGAAAGGAGGGGTGAGGGGACAAACAAAGCATCTTTGTTTTTTTTTCCTAAACATGCCAGGAGGAGTTGAGATAAGTCCGCCATCAAGGCCACAGTTTGCATCAGGCAGAACTTGTGAATTGCTGTTTCTGCCTTCTAAAGCCTCGTGGGTATATTTCTCTGATGGAATCTCCAAACAGCCAAATTGATTCCTTACACTGAAAGTCGAGCTCACAGCTTTCTCCAAGATTATTCCCATAGTTCATGGGTGCTGCTAGAGAGTCCACAGTCCTGATAATAGCCTGCTCCAACTCTCTGACGCAGCTCCACATGATTCAGTCTGAGTGCTGCCAAGCTTCGACACATCCACACAAATTTGAAGACAAATCCAGATTTCACCAACCCAAACAGAAAAAAATTAAATTAAATTAAAAAATAAAAATAAAAATAAAAAAAAAAACAGTTTTCATCATTAATCCAATTTGTTTCCATCGAGGTAAGAGGGTCCTCCTTACCTTGACTCCTCATCAGGGTAATGGTCCACAGGTGTGCATCCATTGGCGACATGTGACCAGTGTAGGGAAACCATAGGAGAAAACCATAGAACTCCTACATAGTCAACTCTAGGAAAGACGTTAGAGTTCTGAGTTAAAACATGTAAAGTAAGCTCAGGTGTTGATACAGTTTGTCACCTGTCTTCATCTAAACTTGTTTCTTTTCAGTAAACTGTGTGCATAAGAGGAACTGAAATGAACAAACCAGTGGTGTAGTCTACATTTTTGTAGTGGGTATACTGTGGTATTGTTAGTTTTATATTGGATATCGGACACTGTTGAAGCCACGGAGCATGAATGGCCAACGTTTTGCCGCAGTTGGTCCATATACTGTGCTTAGAAACCAAAGTGCACTGGTTGGTACAATGTATTTGTCAATTTATTTTGATGTTTAAGCATATTGAATATTTCCAAAAGTCTCAGATGCTTCTTCGAATAAATGAACAACAAACTTTGCACAACAATTGGCTTTGTATAAAAACATATTACAGAATTTATAAAACAGTATCAAAGCAAAACATGTTCATGTAATAAGTAGTAAGTACAGAAGTATTAATTATACTTATAACAGTTATAAGTATATCATTATAACAGTCAACAATGGTGCACCACAAGGCTCAGTCTTAGGACCCACCCTCTTTACAATCCACATAGGTAATGTAGGTCAGAGCATCCCTGATGCATCCTTACATTTATATGCTGATGACACAGTTGTTTATTGTCGAGTTAAAACAGTTGATAAGGCTTTCCAGCTTTTGCAATCCGCTTTTGACATCATCCAGTCGGATTTATTCCGTCTCAAACTTGTCCTAAACCCCAACAAAACCAAAGTGATGCTTTTTTTCAAACAGGATGTCGGTCCCAGCAGTTCTTCCTCTGATTTTATCCTCAAATGTGTCCCTATTGAGTTTGTCGATTCCTGCAAGTATCTGGGTATCTTAGTCGATTTGCAAGATTCGCTAAGATTCATACAGTAACTGGCTGTAACTAACATACCCACCATTGCACCCTGTATGCACTAGTCAACTGGTCACCATTAACTTCACGTAGACTCTCTCACTGGTACATTTTCATCATTAAATCACTTCTTGGCCTGCTGCCTTCATACATCTCCTCCTACATGTCACTACGTGAGTGCAGCTACAGCATGCGCTCTCAGGACATTATTACCTGCAGTGTTCCGTCAGTGAAATCTGAGCTTGGCAA
>JAVCKU010000071.1:16703134-16713343 GCA_032273985.1 Hypsolebias coamazonicus
GGAAGTCTTTCGGACGGAAGACGAAACGTTTCTACCAATTTTTTTTTTTGCTTTGTTTTGTTTTGTTTTTTCGAATGTCCAGAGGACCAGACTTAGCTTTTTTAGATAACACAAGTGCAATGTCAGTTTTAAAGATGGTGTGTTAAACCTTCCAGCTCTCACTTCAACAACTCAGTGACTGGGTCAGAGGTTTTGTAGCAGTGTTGTTGAACGTGTAGAGTGCAGTGGTAGGTATCAGGTAAAGCTTTTCCACTGAAGGACAGTCCAGACCTACTGATGATACATGGTCCAATTCCATACATTCCATACTGCTGTAGAAAGTAGTGTTCCTCATTAATCCAAGAAAACCTGTCATTCAACAAGGTCACACATTTTAAAGATGTCACTGAGAAAAATAAACATTGTTACTGTTCCATTTAGTGACAAACTCAAATATGTAATCAGAAGGGTGCATGTTAACAGTTCTATTGTAAATCATCTCTCTCCACCTGCTCTTCTGTTCTGCAGGTGAAAACCCCAACACAACCTCAGCGACCTCTGACCTGCGCCTTTCCACCAGTCTGCCTGAACGTGCCCCCTCGAGGGCCGCTGCTGCAGAGCTCAGGACAGAGCCACAGCCCATCACCTTGCAGCCTCACCGCTCCTCTGCCCTGGAAGTCCTATAGTCAAGGTAAGAGTTTATAACACTCAGACTAAATTCAGTTTTATTTATTAGCACACCCCACAGTTATTAACACTACTGTGATTGTTTTATATGGAAAATAATAATCTTCAAAACTGGAGTCAGGGTCAAAATAAAAAAAGTTTTGAAAATGTCAAGTAGATGAAGGTTTATAAACTCAATCATCCAGGCAGATAACAACAAAAAAGGTTAAACTGTGTCATCTGGACCAGTTTCTTTAAGTGAGAAACATTTTGTCACCCATCCAGAGGACTTCCTCAGTTTACAGCCTGCCAACCAGGTTTGTCCCATAGGTAGACTTCACTGCTGTGTTTCAAGACAACCTCTTGAAATCTGAGAAGTAACACGTGCAAACAGAGCACACCCATCCAGAACAATCAACCAATCATCATGTACAACAGTCAAATGTTTTAGGCCAGATAGCCTACTTGCTGCTCATAGAAACAGCCTGAAGACAACCAAGGGCAAAGTGGTTCAGAAAAAGGTTGTAAGCTCAATCATCAAGTAGATGAAGGTTTTCAAGCAATTAAGCAGAACATGTGGCCTCTTCTTCATTCAACCTTTATTTATTCAGGTTAATCCCATTGAGCCTCAGGGACTCATAAGAGAGACCTGGTTTTAACAAAGAGTGATGACAACAATGGACAACATAAAAAGCATTTTAATTGAGAAGATCAAATGAATGAAAATGGTATTTAAAAAATTAAACAAAAACAGCTAGATTATAAATATGTGTAGAAAACTAAAAACAGGAACATGTCTGCATTGGTTCTTGCCAAGAACTTCACAGATGTTTGAAGCCACTTAGAGAGGTCAAGGTCAAGAGCTTCAGATTTTTTTACAAGATATTCCAGGAAACAGGAGCGGAGTAGGAGAAGACCCTTTTGTCTAGTTCAGTCCTCACTGAGGGGACACTGCAGGTAATCATGTCCTGAGAGCACGTTGTAGGACATTATTACTTATATTTAGTTTATTTAAGTAAAATATTTTCCAGACAAACTTTTCTAGATCTGTTTTATCTACCAAAAATATAGAAAAATGTTAATGTTGCAATGGCATGAAATCTTAAATGTTTTATTTACACTGTATGTTTATCCCAGTATAAAAAGTAAACAAGTTAAAGTATTTACTGTTTCAATAAAGTTAATTCTTGTTTGGAACAATACTTACACACAGAGACCACACAAACATTTTGTTTATGTACACTTCAGTCACACACAGTGTGTGGACATCTTAACTGTGCACACCGGTGGCTCAGGATGGATGTTGTTGGATGTTGTTGGATGTTGGCAGGAACAGGAACAGGAAGCAGACCGCGCAGCGACCCTGTCCTGGACAGACTCTGTGGAGGAAGCGGTGGAGCAGAGAGTCAGGGGTCAGGAAGCTGCTGCAGCACTCCTCCTGGAAGCTCCTGCTACTCGTCTCAGCGCAGCAGCCCAGCTCAGCTCTCATCCTCCACGCACCCAGACTCTCCTCTGCGTCCGGCCATCGCCCGGTCTCTCTCCCGCCTCCTCCTGGAGGAGGATGAAGAGGAGTCGGAGACCAACGTAGATACAGGAGTCGCCATCTCTCCTCGCCAGGATGAAGCAGTCAAAACAATCGCTCGCTCCTTCTCGGTCGACGTTTTGATGAGACCCACAGCAGTTGGGTCTTCTTCAGCTGAGAACTTGAACGAAGAGTTGACAGAACTTTTGTCAAGGACTCACGTGGACCCTCAGAAGCCCACCAGGACAAGAGACTCAGAGAGCAGGACCGCTGCAGCTGAACAAAGCTCTTTGAGCAGGCTCTTGTCAGAGAACAGGACTGAGCTGGTGTCAGCGCACACCAACCATCAGGAGCCACTCAACGAGTTCTTCATCTGACTTCCTGCCACCATGACACACAGTGCTGCAGATTAGTGAAACAACCGTTCACTTGGTCAAGGTCAAGGTTCTTTGTCATTCACATCACATGTGGTACATGAGGTGGAACAAAATGGTGTACTCAAGGTCCCAGTTACATCCAGCAAAAGTATAAATTGTAAAAGAAAACCAGTAATAAGATGTAAGATATGAAGTAAGAAATATGCTAAACACAACAGTGGTGATATGAGCATGACATCTGACACTAATCTGGACATGTGTTCCTAAAACAGCTCTATCCTCATGGAAGTGGAGTCCATCAAATTTTACAAGGAAAATCAGTTTTCACATACAAAACAAGGAACATCTTGACAAATTACCACTATCTTTGATTCTTCAGGTGGACATTTTGATTGTACTGGGATTACCCCTTTCTGGGTGAAGTTTGTGTGTTCTCTCCGTGCATGTGTGGGTTTTCTGCAGGTACTCCGGTTTCCTCCCGCAGACCAAAAACATGCATGTTGGACTGACTGGTAACTAAATTATTTCTAGGTGTGAGTGAGACCGTGAATGGTTGTTTGTCCCCATGCGTCCCTGTGATGGACTGGAGACCTGTCCAGGTGAGCTCTAATAGTGACTGCTGGATTTGGGCTCCAGTGACCCCCCACAACCCAAAAAGGAAGAAGTGGATAAAGACGATGGATGATCCTACACATTATTTGATGCTTGTATCACCATCGTTCATCAGGTCAACGGTTCTTCTAGAACAGGGGTGTCAAACCCATTTACAAAAGGGACCAAAATTAACACCTTTTCCAAACTAAGGGCCAATTCCAGAAACTACATGAACTCAAATCAAATACCCAACATCTTTTCTTAGTCACAGATTCCTCAACAAAGGTTTGATTGGTCTCATTGGAGGTTCTCTGTTGTGCTTTCGACATCATAATCAAAGATTACTGAAAAATTTCAAGCGATGGAAGTATTTTACATTTCACATATCAACTTTAGGGCCAGATAAGATGCAGGCGAGGGCCACATTTGGCCCCCAGACCTTGAGTTTGATATGCTATAGAATATTGACATGATCTGCAGCACCTGTGATGTGGATCACAGGACACAGCAGTGTGAACCTTGAAGAACCAGGTCTCCTCTGGAAGACGTCACAATCCTCCTGCAGGTGACACACCTCACCAGGTGCTCTACGTGCAGACAGGTGTTCCCTAATCCACAGCACAGTGATGGGACAGGCTGAAAACCCAACAAGAGATTATTTCAAGGTTATTGATGAGAAACAGTGAAGCTTATTTTGTATTTAGATTTGATATTTTGTGCAGCTGTCATACTAAAGTGTAGCTCAGATGATAAAAATATTTGTGACATTTATGCAGTTTGCAGCTTTATATTTTTTTACTTCACAATGTTTTTAACAGAGAGAAAAGCCCTGAATAAGTTGAGAAGCCATAAGTTATTTCAGTTCTTTAAAATGTTTGTGTGATTCAGAACATTTGATAACAATGAAAGTGACAGCGTCATTTAGTTTTTACTGCTCATGTTGAAATCATGTAAACAAAACAAGGACTTTTATGTTTTAACCCTTACAATGAAGTTTATCTTATTCTGTTAAAAAGACTAATTGTTACTGCATGTTTTAATACAAAAAGTTGTCAATGTCTGTAGTTTCAGTGCTGAATCAGCAAAACTGGTCATCTTTAAAATTCATCAAGATGTTTTCAGACAAGCTCAAGGAAATTTAAGTAGAAGATGATATCAGCTGGATATGTTTTTGTATTTAATTTTATTTAAAGTAACAATGAAATAAAATGTCATCTTTAGCACCCAGGCTGCAGTCAGTCGTGGGATGAGCCAAGTGAAAATGTGAGCAGAAGTCTGGTCTGGTGTTGGTTGAGTGTGTGATATTTTACAGTTGTTGGCTCGTGCACGTGTTTATCTGAGCGTTACACACGAGAAAGATTATTATTATCTATCAAACATGACATTAAAACCTGTAAAACATTTATTCTGAAAGCATGGACTGGTTACACACACAATGTTTTTAAAACCACTAACACATCCTGCCTGCAATAGCTGTTTTTTATGACTTTAGTCAAATTAAGTGCAGCAGTACATAAAAATACTGCGATAGGCTCGACCATTTTTAAAACTGATGTGTCTGCAGGACGTTATCAGACTGTCTCATACAACCCACGTCTAATGTGCTGGCTGCTCCTCTAAAAATAAACTACCTTAAATCTTTAAGCAAGATTGTTTTATAGTGTTCACAAAACTATTAATGTGCAGAATTATAGGTAAACTAACAACGCTGTTTTTCCAGTTCACCTAATATGTGTAACATACCACAAAATGACTAGTTTTTGTACCGTATTTTTTGGACTATAAGGTGCATTAATCAAAACAGAAAAGTCAAACTTGATTCAACTCATTCACATCAAATCGGTTCGAGGTCAGTAACTACAACCAGAGTTAATACATAAGGCACACCTGATTATAAGGCTCACTGTTGATTTTTGAGAATATTAAAGGATTTTAGGTGCGCCTTATAGTCTGAAAAATACGGTACTTTTTAAAACACTGCGGACATTTTCCCTCTCCCTGTCAGAAACTGGTTTTAACCTCCAATCCAGTGAGACTCTCAGGTTCTCTGTCACTTTCAGCTGGATTGGGAAGGAGCCCAAGTGAGGTCTCAGTCCCCCAACCAGCAGTGAAGAGGTTGAATCCACGTGATCCAGCTCCATGTGTCTCTGAACAAGGAAGAGTTCACCTCCACTGCTGCTGGAGCTGAGTTTATTCCAGTTAGCTCCAAAAGGTCCAGAAAGTTCATCTTATGAGGAGAGCAGCCTACAGTGGTACCCTCCTCTCTGTCCTGCAGTGGTCCAACACAGCTCTATGGAAGTCCTTGAGACACAGTTTTTCCTTCGACCCTGCCAGGATGCTTCAGCTTCTAAATCCCATTCAGTGCTGGCTGTTTTACCTCCAGCTTGTTTCTGAACATCCACCTCCGCAGGGTAGTGGTGGACTGAAGCTTCATGTTTATTGCTCGTGTTTTGCTGTTATTTTGTGTGTTTCTTCTTGTCCAGCAGCTTTGATAAAAGTTTCAAGAGGACGGTTTGAACAAAACGTGTCCTCCATCTGAAAGTCAGCTGAGTGTGAGGATGACATGAACTAGTGGGAAGCACTGACTCTTTGGACCACGTCCTCCTATTGCACGTAGGCCTACTGTCTGAAAAGGACCCATCTAAAAATGTTTATTTCCTTGTGATTTTTGTTCACACAGACCAGAAATCTTCAGTCTCATTCATAATCTACTTTGTTCCCCACAAAATAAAAATAAAAAACACACAATTTGTTTAGTAAAATTGCACATTGCTGTTTTTTTGTCAAGATTATGTGCATGTGCATAAATGGGATTGTAATTCCACATACACAGGGACATGTTGCTCTCAGTAGTATAAATATGTGCTTCTGAATGGATGAACTTAGTGTTAGACTAGTTTGAGCCGGACGACTGTCTGCTGCAGGCTAAACTCAAGGTTTTATTTTGGAAAAGTTCTTCTTCTTGATATAAATCTGAGTCTTATTGCACTTTTGTTGCTCCAGCGCCCTCTGCTGGTCAGAGGAGGTCATTGTTCACTGGAATATTGCTGCAGCCAGTCCAGCTAAGATCCTTGGCCCACTGACCCACTCTGGTGACCCGAACCTTCACGGGGTCAAACCTCCAGAACCGCTGATCTCTGAACAAGTAGAGGCGCCCGTCTTTATGGGTCAGCGCCCCGTTGGACCCCTGTGGAACACCCTTCCAGTCCGTCAGCCTGCGGGGGTAGTAGGGTTCTTGACGCAGTGTTTTGAGGTTGAGCACGTGGTAGCGTGCACCCTTGAAGAGCACCATGTGACCCAGAGGGGCGTAATAAAAAGCACAGTCAGGGTGCCGAGGAAACTCGCTGCTTTTTATGGGAAAACCTGGGTCCAATACCCCGCCTGTGTAACGCCACATCCGCTTCCCTGCAAAACACAAAGCAAAAGGAGGATAACTGCTTTAACCATCATTAGTCTCGTTTTTTTAAGCCCCACACATGCCCCTTTAAATGTAAAATCATGGAAAAAAAGTGTAACTAATCAGAAGTTTACAGAAGACTGGAGGCGGTGAGGCTGTTTAATGAAAATGACATGTCCTACGTATGAGCAGGGCATTTATGGCAGCAGTACTTCCTATAAAACAGTTCTTGCCTGATGAGTGAATACTGAATAAACTGTCAGGATTTTGGCCGCGAGGAGGAAATCTGGAAACTCAAAACAATTTGACAACCTTAAGCACAAAGGTGACGCTAATTAAAATCCACAGCTGAAGCCTCGGTGCAGCATGTTCTTTTAAAAAACGCTTTGCTTCTGGAAAAGCGCCCACGAGAATCTATTTTAGGCTCCGACACGTGCAGCTATCCACAGGGCTGAGACGAGTCTTTAAAAGGAAGAGTCTAATTAATGAGATCAGTGGAGCAGTACCTTTGAAAAAATACAACTTGGAGTCCAGCGGGGAAAAGGCAGCGGCCTCGATGGCGTGAGGGAGGTCAGGCCAGCGCTGACGGAGGGCCAGAGGGCCGCTCACGCTGCCTGACGCCGACACCGTCCAGAACACGCTGCCACGGAACACCAGGACGGCCTTCGTCTCATCTGGACACACGACACGACGAACAGCAGTCAGGACTAAATTAACAGATGACCGCGCTCATGCAGCTGGATGTGCTGGCACTGTTTACCCAGAGTGATGGCGTCAAACACCCCCTGGCAGTACAGAGGCAGACCTGGCGCCTGGAGCTCTGTGAACTCCCACTCCTGTAGCGCAGCGTTCAGAACCTGACCCGGCAGCCTCACCAGGCGGTTCCCCAACGGTTTACCTGAATAATCCAAACAACAACAGGGTTAACCTGAGGGACATGGAAGAGGACATTAAAACTCGTTTGGAGCTGTTAAAGATTCCCACGAAGGCTTGAAGGTTTCATTTCCCAAAGTGTTCTCTAGACGAGACATTACAGGAACAAACCGGTTTAACAGGACAGTTCATCTTAAACAAGACTTGGACAATGTTAACATTTAAATTGTCCTTTTCCAGGATGTGGCGGGTTCATGTATACTGATGGATACCGGAAATAAACACAAGGCTTTAGATGGAGCGCACAGTCAAACCCCGGACAGACTGGCTTCCATTTAGTGTAGCTAAAACAAACGTCTCATCTTCACACTGCGAGCACGTCTGCAAACCAAAGAACCACAGGAAGAGCTAAACGTGAAAATCACTTTAGACACGAGTTGATGATGAAGCTCGGAAAACATTTGTGTTGGAAGAAGATAAAAATCAGCTGCAGGGACGTTAGATACACAGCACAGAGGATAAGAGCATGAAGATAAGAACCGGAGGTCTGACTCCACTAAACCTCCCTGCGTGTGCCGCAGGAACGTCTCACGCTTTCACGTGGAGACAATGAAATACACACACACACAGAGGAATCAGAAATTAACATTATGGTTTAAACATGCGTCATGATTTTGTTTTTCTTAATGTACCAAATGAAAATGCATACAAAAATATGAAGAAACAACAGACGCTTTGTGTGGTCAAAACAACAAGAATATCTGGATTGTACAGCCGTATACACAGTTTGGATTATAAATGTTTCTTTTATAGAAGTCTAATCCAACATAGACTAATTCACCTGTCACATCACAAATGATGGGTTTTAGACTGTGTTGATATAAAAGATACATCACACATGAGTAAACTCTGACTTGTGGGCCACACAAATGGCAAGTGTGTCGTACTTTTGAGGCATGTGAGTCATGCAGCTGTGTCTCTGTCTCTGCAAATCCCCACTGGCTGACCCCAAGTGTGGCTGAGCTCCTGACTGGTCCAGGTGTACAGGTCCTGATGCTTGACCATTTCTATGTCAAGTCAACTTTATTTATGAAGCACATTTGAAACAAGCTAATACCAAAGTGCTTAACAATAAAAAAAATCATTGAGCGTAATCTAATGGAATAAAAAAATAAAAATAATGATAGATTCGAAAATGAAAACGATCTAAGAATAACGTAGAAACACAGAACAATGAAATACTAAATCAAATCACACTGTCAGTGAAAAAAATGTGTGTTTTTTGGAGAGATTTAAAAACAGGAAGTGAAGTGGTGTGTCTAATGTTGGGGGGCAGATTGTTCCAGAGTTTAGGGCTCATGACTGAAAAAGCCTGCTCTCCTCTGAGCTTCAACCTGGTTTTTGGAACAGCCAAAAGCAGCTGATCAGATGATCTCAGGGCCTGAGAAGGAACATCATGTTGAAGTAGATCAGAGAAGTATGAAAGTGCAAGGCCATTAATGCACTTAAAGGTCAACAGAAGAATTTTAAAATCAATTCTAGTACGCAAAGGGAGCCAGCGAAGAGAGGACAAAACTGGTGAAATATGCTTGAACCTATAGTTCCAGTTAAGAGCCGAGCTGCAGCATTTTAGACTAGATGGACATGTGAACTGGAGACCTGGCTGATCCCAACATAAAGCTTAGCTGTCTGCCTTAACTTGAAGGAGCTTCTTTGTAGAACAGAGTTACCGGTAATCTGTTTATTAAACTTAAAGTCAGAGTCTAAAACCATCCTGAGATTTGTAACAGACAGAGAGCCCAGGTTTACAGGATCAGTTACAACGGTTGAGCTAGGCCTAAACACAACTTCAGACTTCAAGTCATTAAATAAAATTAAAAAAATGAAGCCTTGATGTCATCAAGACATTTTAACAGAAGATGAATGTAACCAGAACGATTCGGTTTTAAGGGCAAATAAATCTGACAATCATCAGCATAGCACTAAACACTAACACTATGTTTTCATTCATTCAGCCTATATTTAGACAGTTTAATCCCATATGTTTCTGGTTGTTTTATAAGACACGTAGAATGTTCATGTTTCCACAGCCAGTCTACAGGGCTTAACGCGCACAAGTGATGTGCAACTCTCATTCACCCTTTGGCCAAGTTTTAGCCAGTAGCACGACAGCAGGTTGAGAATGAAGCTTGAACCAGCGTCTCCATGAACTACAATGAAGTGTGTCCAGACTGAAGGTTCACGATGACAGCAGTCCACTTTGTTCTTGGCCTGGTTCAGACTTGCTGCTACTGCATCAATCAATTACAGTAAACTCTGTTTCTCCAAATCAAGGTCATTCAGTGAGGTTTCTGCAACAGGTAAGATGTTAATTCTTGACAATTTTTCCACGGAAGCTCTCTTTTAAACAACTGCAAAGGTTCAAAAGGTTTTCCATTTCCAGCTCAGTCCATCATGTTGTACCACAATAAGGTGTCTGCATGAGTGTTTCAGTATTTCTGTAGTGTGGAAACGACCATATTTTTCGCCCTATAGTTGAGGTTTTTTTTTTTTTTCATAATTTGCATGCCCTGCAACTTATACATGGAAGCAATTTATTTATGGATTTTTCCCCATATTTATGAACCAATTTTTGGCTGAGATATGACCGTTTTCATTCATTCTAACTGAAAATATTGAACACTACCATTTTCAGCTGCTAGATGGCAGCAGAGTAGTATGGCATGCCGTTGTGTCATGTAATAGGTAAAAGTGGCTATTAATGACACAATCGGTTTGCCACAGACTGCCACATTTGTCCA
>JAVCKU010000071.1:16775496-16794041 GCA_032273985.1 Hypsolebias coamazonicus
GCGATAAATGAAAATGAGGTCGATAATTTTAATTTATCATGCGATTAATTGATTTATTGTTTATTGTGACAGGCCTACTCGTTTGTCTCCATGTGTCCCTGTGATGGACTGGAGACCTGTCCAGCATGTCCCCCTCTTCTCATACAGTGACTGCTGGATATGGGCACCAGTGACCCATAAAGGTAGAAGCGGGTAAAAGATACTGGATGGATCAGAAGTTTTGGGCAGGACAAGAGGACAGACGGAGACTGTGCCATAAAATATAAAAATAAACTGCATCAAGAAAAAGTTGTTCTAATCTTGAATTATTTGTAGCTCGTCCATGCTGTCATTAGAAGGAACAGGCATCCAAACATGATTAGCTCCTAAGCAGATTATGACTAAGATCACATAATTTGAGGAGAGAGGATGAAGGAGTGCAGCTTCATGGTCACATGATGAACAAGCCCTTCAGAGTTCATGTGCTCACCTGAGTCAGACGACCCCTGACGAGGGGTCAGGCTTGGAGTGTTGCTTTCTGGCAGGGAGCTCTGTGGGTCTGAGTGTCGATCAGCTGTTCTCATGCTCTCCTCTGCTGTGTACACTCGCCTGCAGGGGGAACACTTGAACGTTAGTCAAAATGTTTGTTTTTTATACCAAGTTAATCACAATCTGCTACACAAACAGCTGATGCCTGGGTCGTGCTGTTCTAGAAGGTTGAATCCAACATGGGTGACATCATTTCTAGAACAAGGATGGAGCAACACAACTTCTTCCCTTCTCAACATTACACCATCTTAGTGTAAAACTCTGGAATGAAATGAGATGAGTCATCCTCCAAGGAGTGCCCAGTCCAGCACTAGAACATATAAACAGTTTGGAGATGATTTGTTGCCAGCACTGCAATGAGAACATCTCCAGTGATGCACCAAACAGAAAGCCTTGCAGCAGCACGGCGCCCTCTGCCAGACACACGCTGAATCCTCCTCAGCTGGACGGGTTGAAGGTGGGAGTATTTTTAAAAGCCATTCTCTGTAGAGGAACCAGAAGAGCCTACCTCAGGAAACATTTCAGCGCAGGGAGGTCGTAGTCTGGTAGGTGGACGATGATGGGATCTTTGTGCGTCTGTCCCTGAAGGATGTGAGGAGTTCTGGCCAGCAGCACGGCTCGGTGCGCTCGGACCGAACCTGAACCTGCATACAGGGAAACATCTGCCTCCAGCTCGTCCAGCAGCAGCCTGGAGGAATGGAGCGCAGGTTTCTGTGTCAGGGGTTTGTCCTGTCAACTTCAAACCCAGTCACACACTTTTATTCACTGTGTTAAGATGTGGGTTTTGAAACCATCAGTAAAGACACATCCAGTCAAGAACTCATCTAATGGTCTAGTTCTTCATTTCAGGATTATGAGACAAGTCCTGGGGCAGTCCAGTTCTTCCTCACTATCATCTCATCTCATCCTGCCAAGATGACTGATCTGGGTGACCCAGAACCCGCTCAGCTCCAGGCCGAGCAGGCGCCAGGATTACAAACGCTGCCGTTCTATTCCTGGAGCATTTCAAACTGAGTAAAGACTGGAGCATGGTAGTTTTCTGTTTGGCTCATGTTTCATAGAGTTTGTTTAAGACGATAATCAAGACACATCTTACAAAGGTCTTCATTGTTCCTTTATAAATCAGAACTGTCATCATAAACACTTTAAACAATTTATTTTATAAACTAAAAGTATTAAAAGCATTACAGAAGATTTAATGAACCATTTCAGATCAAACCCATTTAAGCACCTGACTGATGATAAGATGCAAACTTTAAATCATTTAAATAAGACAACACTATTAAAGTAAAATAAACTTATCTTAAGAGATCTTTTCTTCCCTTAGTTAAAATTACTTTGAGTTCTTTAAAAAGTAAACTCATCTAGAATTTGATGTGAGGATAATGAGAGAAGGATGTTGTTTCTGGTGTTGCTACGTTTCATTGTCATTTCTGGTGTTTAGAAACTGAGACGATTAAAGTATTTAATATTAAAGACTGAATCTCAAAATGTGATCAGAAAAATAAACAGTGAACAGAGTTCAAGCAGATTTTAAAAAATATGCAAAGGTCTGTGTGGTTCTTGAGCAGGTTCAGGGATTTTGAGCATCCATCCATCCATCCATCCATCCATCCATCCATCCATCCATCCATCCATTATCTTTATCCGCTTCTTTGTCTTTGGGTCACTGTTGTCCATCTGTCCATCCATCCATTCATCCATCCATCCATCTTCCATTCATCAATCCATCATCATTCATTCATCCATCCATCCATCCACCCTTCATCCATCCTTCATTCATCCTCCATCCTTCCATCCATCCATCATCCACCATCCATCCATCCATCATCCACCATCCATCCATCATCATCCATCCATCCATCCATCATCCACCATCCATCCATCATCCACCATTCATCCATCATCATCCATCATCCATCATCCACCATCCAGCCACCCATCATCCACCATCCATCCATCATCATCCATGCATACATCCATCATCCAACATCCTCTATGCATCCATCATCCAACATCCATCCATTCATCCTTCCATCCATCCACTATCCTCCATACATCCATCATCAACCATCCATCCAGCATCCATTCATCTATCCATCCATTCACCATCTTTCCATCATCCATCCATTCTCCATATGTCCATCATCGATCCATCCATCCATTTATCCATCTGTCCATCCACCATCCATCCATTCTATACAGCCATTATCCATCATCCATTCATCCACCCACCATCCATCCATCATCCACCATCCATTCATCCATCCACCATCCATCCACTCATCCACCATCCATCTATCCACCATCCATCCATCCATCATCCACCATCAATCCATCATAAATCCATCCATCCATTATCTTTACCCACTTTCTTTAATACAAGCACTCAATGTTTGCATCATTTCTATTTCAGGTTACATAAATCTTTACATCAAATTTTATGGTTGTTTACAAGCACAAATAGCAGCTGAAGCGCTTCTAGTATGAATATTTCTGCTGGAATAACAGTTTAACGTGAAATTAATGAAGATGCAATGATTCATAAAATAACAAATCACTGTGGAACCTGTGACAATGGATTTGTTTTACAGCAGCAGCAAAGTCCTTTGACCTGGGCTCAGCACAGATCAACCGTAGCTCGTCAGTTAAGAAAAGAAATAAATTAAACAAAATAAAGTAACAACAGTTGTCCTTTGTCTGGCAACTTTTCTTTTCTGTGCACAAATAATTTCATGTGAGAAGAGTTGCAAAACTTTCAAAGATATTTTACTTTTAATGTAAAATGCATGAGCTCATTGACATTTATTGTACTTTATATTGCACTGACTGGTAATCTCAAGAAAACATTTCTATTTGTGTGAATGTTTATGAATCATCCTCTCTATTGTGATACATTTTTTATTCCGTGCATGATTCTCGTCCTGCAGTTTTCAGCTATTTCAACAACTCCTAAATCAAAACGTTCAGCTCTTTCAGGACAATCCTGCTGTGACTTTTGGTTTTGGTGCACCTTTAGCATTTTTGAAATATTTAGCCTTTTCTGACATTTTTTTCTCATAGAAAATGAACTGGGCTCATTTTACATCCTTCAAATATTTAGATCTGTTTACAACATTTTACTGCTCCTTTCGCATTTTGTTCTGCTTCAGCTTCTTTCAGATGATTTCAGCTGTTTTTCTGACTGTTTTGTGCTCTTTTCAGATTCTTTCTTCTAACTACAACATCTTTGTGCTTCTTCTAACTTCTTTCTAATAATTTCAGCTTGTTATTCTCCTTTCAGCTTATTTATGAATGTTTCAGCTTTTTATGCTATTTCAGCTACTGTTTTATGCTTATTTAAGCCTTTTCCGATTAATTCCATATTTTTAGCTCATGCCAGTTCTTTCTGCTTTCTTCTGGTAGTTCAACTTTCTTTCTGCAATTTCAGCTACTTTTCAGCATTTTTTTTACTGATTTTAAACTTTTTTCCTAACTTCCTGAATTTTTTTGGTTATTTCTGCTTATTTAAACCTAATTCTGCAAATATGTGTTCTTTTTGCTTTCATCTGTTAATTTAGGCTTGTGCTTTCATTTATTTATTTTTTTAGCTAATTTCAGCTGTTTTTCAGCAAGTTGAGATGAGAATGGAGTAAAAATGAAAATGTACTTGTAATAAAGTTGTGTCGTTGTTCAGTATCACATCCTTCATGTGTAGTTCTGTTTGGCTGCCGGTCCTTAAAGTGAAAAATTCTTCTTGAATCAGCACAACTGTCCTGAAGTCAGATAAAAAGAAGATCCTTTACATTTAATTTTAAAACAATTTTCAGTTATCTTGAGGAAGCAGACTTTTCTCAAAATAATATTTTACCCTTGCAGTCTTAAAAAAATTGGTTTTCTAATTTACAGATAATGAAATAATTAAACAAAACTATCTTTGTTATAGTTAATGAGATAAAGAACTAAGATGATGTCATAAAAATCCAATTTAATGCATGGCTTCCCTGGACCTCTTTGTCTTATCTAGCTTTATTTGATTTTCACCTTTTTGGCAAAATGTTTCATTTGTTTTTGTTCAATAAAGCAAAGAAAATTTGTTGCTCACGCAGATTATTTTCAAAATCAACACAAGTTGTGACACGATTTCACTTCGAAGTCAAATCCTCAAGCGATCAGTCGATCCATCAGTCAGCTGACACTGTTATAATCTCCTTTTTCTTTTGGAATTAGAACTGAAACAGATCATAAAGCAAAAAAAAATAAAAATAATCACAAACTTATTTTATTCCAAACTCTTTGACAACACACTAAATGTCCATGGGCTTCTGAAGACTTCAGCTTCACAACCGCAGTTTCCACAGTTTCCTTTAAATATTTAAATATTTAATTTAAGCAGAAAATAATCATGACAAAATAAGTCAAATAAAGAGCAGGACTCTATTGGTAGAAACACAGAAATAAATGTTATTCTATGTTCTCACTACAGGAACCTGGAAAGGACAAAATTGCTGTGATCCTACAGATGATTTTGATCTATTTTTTCATTTTTATTCATTCTTTATTTTGGTTTGAAGGGATTTCTAGCTGCCTTTTGAAATGCTGCATGTCACTACAACATCCACACCGAAGCGTTAAAATACATTAGGTCACTTTTGATATACAATAGTCCCTCGCTACTTAGCAGTTCGTTTATGCAGTTTTTCAAAATAAGACTGGACACTACTTATAATGGCTGAATGATGGATGCGCTGCACGACTGGCATTTAATTATTTATTTTTTAAATGAATTATTTAAAATTATTTAGCACCTGCTGCACCTTTGTGCAGCCCATACTACAGGATAAACTTCCTGCTGCCGCTGATCAGCTGTTCACCATACAAAGTGTAGAAGTGGGCGTGGTCAAGAGCGCTTGCAGATGGCAACGAGAAGATGAGGAAGGCAGCTGAAATCATGACATTCTGTCTTTTAGAGCATTTAAAAACATTGTTTAGAAATTTCTCATGGGAAGGGTTTAAAATGCCATCATATATAAAGACAAAATAAACTACTACTTACTACGTGTACTACTATTCCCACTTCGCGGTTTTTCACTTTTCACGGGTCTTCAGGGTACGAATTCCCCGTAATACACAAGGGACTACGGTATATGTTTTATGCACTGTGTGACAATAGAAAGTTTCTTTGTTTTTAAACATTATTAATTAAAAATGTCATGGTTAAAACTGATGCATTTGAGGGAGACACGTTCTTTACATGAAATGCAGATGTTGTGGTCCAATGATGGCTCCATCAAGTTTGTTAAAAGGTAAACATTAAGAGCAGCTGTTTAACTGTTTGCTCTCAGGGCCCATCGTCTCTGCTCGCTCTCGTTGTTTAGGATGCCTCCCGTCCCAACTCCCTCTGCAGCAGGGAGGACTGGGAATGTCCCCGAGCACCAGCAGGAAAATAAACACATCTGTTGTTGTAGGTGTTTTTGTTAAACTGGGCAACTCCTGCGGGACATGAGGAGCTGACATTCACTGATGCTGATGACGCTCCGATCTCTGCTCATGTGAGCACAATCCCTTTGAAGTGTGTATTTGTCACACACCGCTGTAGGATCTCTCATCTGCATTTTGCACCATGCTCAAGGACAGAGTGACTTCATGCAGAAAGCTGAGAACCAAAATGAAGGACGGGCCACAGGACAGACATTGAGCTGACCCTCTGAGACCTCCACGTCCTTGTTCAGCTCCTCTCTTGTGTTTGATGAGTCGTGGCTGATTTCGTTCGAGGCCGTCATTAGTTTCTGCGCTGCAACTGGGCCGCAGATTTAATTATTGATGCTGCCTTTGTCAGGACTGGGGGATAATCTGCAAGCTGCAGAGCCGTGTGTGAAAAAGAGCCACTTGTCATCCTGTAATGTGCTGCAGCTTGGCACCAGAAGCTGGGAAAGAATAACGATTTGTCGTGTGTGTGCTCCGTTGTTCATGCAGTTCGACTCGCATCTCGCTCATGTTTATGGATGGATCTGCGTCTGCACAGGTGGAAATCATCGAGTTGGATCCTGCAGGAGAAACAAAAAAAGTTTATGAAAGTTACAGATGTAAACAGGAAATGCAGGCGAAAGACTGAATTTTATTTATTTTGCTCTGAATCTAAAAATATCGCCGCCCTCTGAACACGCCGTGTGCTTTAAGCCTGTTAGCACAAACAGCTGGACTTCCTGCGCGTTGCTGTGAACCTGAGTGGCTCGGCGCAGAAAGTGAAGCCGGAGGAAGCTGCTGCTGCGCTGGTTGGTTGATCATGGAGTGACTGTATGCCTTCACCTGCCAGCCTCTGATGTGGAGCTGCAGTGAGTGGGAGGACGCGACACGGTGAGTGGGCAACTCTATTTCAGGCTGTTAGCACAGGCTGAACTGCACTTCAGCAGCAGGAGAGGAAAACCAACTTCCTGTTTCCGAGGATGGATGCTTTCATCATTTTTGTTCTGAAAATCCTTCACTGTGGTTACACAACAGCTACTTTACATATTCATTTCAGCCAGACTGCAGAGACAGATCTGACAATATAGATGCAACCACAACAAATGAAGCTCAAAATCTTACTTCTGCGTTTGTGTGATTGCGTAGTGATCATCCATTTTGTCTTCTTGCTTTGCTGCGTTTTGGATTTTATCAGGCTGCATAGAAATGCCATCAGATAATTTATTTGAACAGCTGTTGCTCTCCATTTTGTTCTGTATGAAGCGTTGTCAGTAAAAGCACCGATTCAGCTCAGGACTATCGTTGTTCTTCACACATGCATGTTGTTGGATAAAATAAATACCCTTTCATCATCTACTTGTTGAAAATAAGCCACACGGAGGACATGAGAAGATTTGATCAAGTTTACTTGCAAAGGCAGAGTTCACACACGGATGTTACATTGAAGTGCAGGTCACGAGGTCTGTGACGGACAGTGTGCAAGAAGTGCTTTTTATAATGTTCATCAGACAGACACTGATGACCTCGGTCTGCTTACAGACTCGGAGGCATCAGGAGTTTTCAGGTGCGCCACCGTGCACCTGCAGGCTCCTCTCTGAGGAGACAAAACAACTCTCTAACTCATACACATTAATTTAATATTAGTTACTGATAAACATCCATAACCTTTACCTAAATTCCCTTGACAGATTGCTGGCACTCTGAAACAGGAATTTTTTAAATTTTATTTCTTACAAGAACGTGTTCAGTTACGTCTACTTTAATGACTGATAAGTGTGTGTCGGTGGTTGTGAGTGGACATGTGAGATGTGAGACACGAACATAAAAGAGAGGATGTGGGTGTGTCTGTGGATTTACAAAGAGCTGTGAGACAAAGGCTTGTTGAAACTTATGTTTCATTCAGACATGGTTTTTGTGGCTTTACATTACATCTGAATCTTCCTCTTATTGAATTTCCACTTTTTTCCTCGCCTCTAAATAATGGACACGACTTCCAGTGTGGACCAGAGCCAGTGTTTGTTTCTGTGTGAACAGTACCAGCTAATGTGGGTTCTCTGAGCATTGTGGATTTAATTTAAACATGTAGGAACACCGGCTGTCAGAGCTCAAACAAGACAATATAATCATACTGCTGCTGCTGAGGACGAGGGATGGAGGACGAGCTGAAGAAGTGGCTGCAGATTACATCTAGCATATTTAGCTACGACTAACATATTTAGCTACATCTACTAGCATATTTAGCTGCATCTACAAGCATATTTAGTTACATCTACTAGCATATTTAGCTACATCTACTAGCATATTTAGTTACATCTACTAACATATTTAGCTACATCTACTAGCATATTTAGCTACATCTACTAGCATATTTAGCTACATCTACTAGCATATTTAGCTACATCTATTAGCATATTTAGCTACATCTACTAGCAAATTTTACTACATCTACTAGCATATTTAGCCACATTTACTAGCATATTTAGCTACATCTACTAACATATTTAGTCACATGTACTAGCATATTTAGCTACATCTACTAGCATATTTAGCCACATCTACTAGCAAATGTACCTACATCTACTAGCATATTTAGCTACATCTACTAGCATATTAAGCTACATCTACTAGCATATTTAGTTACATCTACTAGCATATTTAGCTACATCTACTAGCATATACATCTTCTAGCATATTTAGCTACATCTACTAGCATATTTAGCTACATCTAACATATTTAGCCACATCTTCTAGCAGAGTTAGCTACATCTACTAGCATATTTAGCTACATCTACTAACGTATTTAGCCACATCTACTAGCAGATTTAGCTACATCTACTACCATATTTAGCCACATCTACTAGCATATTTAGCCGCATCTACTAGCATATTTAGACATATCTACTAGCAGATTTAGCTACATCTACTAGCATATTTAGCTACATCTACTAGCATATTTAGCCGCATCTACTAACATATTTAGCCACATCTACTAGCAGATTCAGCTACATCTAGTAGCATTTTTAGCTGCATCTACTAGCATATTTAGCCATATCTATTTGCATATTTAGCCACATCTACTAACATATTTAGCCACATCTACTAGCATATTTAGCTACATCTACTAACATATTTTTGCTACATCGACTAGCATATTTAGCCACATCTACTAACATATTTAGCTACGGTACTCACTGACTGTTTTTCTGACGGTGAAGTGATGAAGAACCTGAGAAGCTCTGAGGTGTATCGGTGTCTCCACAGTAATAAGGTCAGTGGTGTTTTGTTAAAAGAGGTGGGACACAATCTTCTTGACTTTAAATCAGACACAGAGCCCAGACAAAGACTTAAAGTCTCCATCACTGAGTTTGGGTTCATTACAGAGAAAATCACAAAACTGAAGATAAACAAATACATGTACTGTACTATAAAGCTGTGACCTCCATACACCTGAAATCATCCCTGATGTTCTCGTCACTGTTTTCAATCCTTCTGAGGATCCGGCGTCGCTTCTCCGGTGGTTTATTGTAGTCCAGACACAAAGTAGGATGCAGGTTTTTCTCCATCGGCCGTTTGTACACAAAGTGAAATGAGCTCACATGCAGAGTTTTGGGTGGTCTCTTCAAGTTCACATTTTTCAGACATGTTCTTCTTAATTCCTCATCTGCAGGTAGAAGATGAAACTATAGCTCTTTTCACAGGAACTCTCTTTTTGTTCTGGTCCATGTTCAAACTGTTGTAGCCACTGATTTAGTTTAGTCTGGTTGTTCTGCAGCCCTGAACACAACAGGTACCTGAACGCAGCACGGCTATTTTAGTAAACTTTACGGTTGTTAAATAAATGTGAACAAAACAAAAACAGAGTTTTATCTGCTGAACTGAATGTAAATTACTTTCAAATAAACCACTACCATGGTTAACCAAAGATTACTGCTACTTCCTGTCTGTCAGGAAGTTGTACCAGAATCATTTATACAGCAGAGCCATAGACATTAATACATATTAATTAATATTAATGTCTATGAGCAGAGCCTCCAGGAATAAGGTGGATAAAAAAAATGTTTCAAACGCTGGTAAAAAGCAGGCGTGTAACTAAGAATTTCTTCCTGCCAGAAACAAAACCTCTCCAGAACAAAATATCTGCTTTGTCTCTTTGAAACATAAAAATAAGATATAAGATGCCTCTTTGAAACATAAAAATAAGATATAAGATGCCATATAAACATAAAAAGATGAATAATCACACATTAAAGTAAGTTAATATATAAATATATTTCAACTAGTTTATGAGAGTTTTTTAGGAGTTTCTTCTCAGTTCAGAGATCCATGCTCCTCTAACGTCCTCGACCAGTTGCAGTCGCTGCACCTCACGTATTCTCTGCAAAGCTGATGAGGCTTTGTAATGTTGGGGCCTGCAGTTTGATGTCTGTCAACATCCAGTAATTTCCTTTTCCTTTCCTTGAACTAGGACATGTGTGAAGATCTGTAGAGAACTGTCTGCAAGACTACAAACGAACACCATAAGTGGATCCCCACATCCAAGAAAAGCGGTACGTAACTGCAAAGGGTGCAACTAAACTTTCCAGGGAGTTTATACTGGTTTCATATAAGTCATGTTGGAGCTTGGTCTCAAGTGCTGCTTCATGAACATGATGAAATGGACTTTTAAAGTATTCTCAGAGGACCCAACACTTCAAGGGCTCCTCAGAACCCGCACCAACGCCTCATATCACCCCGGGATACAGAGAGAAAAGAGGGCCAATGAGAAATAGACAGAAAACGCCAGAGACAGCAAGCAAGAGAGAGAACTCTAAAACCAAAATGCAAAAAAATAAAATGAGTCGTAGGGGCTGAGATGAGCTGTGGAACCGTCACTAAGAAAAAAAAAAGTAAAAATGACAGCGAGCCACCCCAAAGAAGAAACTTTGACTCAAAGCTGATCCTCAGATCAGATGAGAGACGAGCACAAGTTCTCTCTCTGCTTGCAGCCGACTTCAAGCGTTTCTTTTTCCAACTTACTGCATGTAGGACTAAAAGTAGGACCAGAGGAAGAGCAGCATGAGCGTGCCCACTAGCTTTTATTCAGGGAGCCTAATGAGCTCCTGTGGGATGGGGCTTGGCTGTCAATCAGCCTCATTCTTCTCCACCACCATGCCATGTCGTCCTGTACTCGCAGAACCAAGGGGCATGAAATAATTAGAGGTGGCCAGCCAGTGTGACTGGGCTGTCTGCAGAGGGATCAAGTCACAGAGAGTCTCCGTCACGTGAGGGATATTTAAATTTGTGGAAGACACTGTACCACCGTCACAAAAATGCTAAAGTGAGACAATGAAGTAAGAGTGTTTCAGCTCGTTGCATAATGTCGCCAGGATCCCGGGCTTATTGTGAGGGTGATGAAAGAATAAAAATGGTGAGCAATGGATTCAGCAGGATGAAAGGGAGCCCCTGCTGATGGTGCAGCTGTGCATCTTTTTTAACGCTGTAGCAAGAAATGTGAATGCATCAGACCTTTTGTTGCTGGTTCACAAAGAGATGGCATCACATGGAGCCCATGCGTCACAATAAGCCCTGTGCCCATTATGTAATGTTTGTCACTCATTTATACAAAGAAGTGCACGAGGCTCAGTGACATCGCTTGTGCAGTCAATTAACATTTCTGTCACATTTGGGCTTTATCTCCTTTTAACAAGAAAAAAGGAAACAAACAAACAAACAAACAAACAGTCTCAGAGGAAGCTGATGGAGGTTTAGCAGCGTCTGTGTGAGAAGAGACTGAACCTTGATGTCCGTGCACGGAAAGATGATGGCCACGTTTTCAGAACAGTTACGTCTGAACACAGCTCAGTTTGAGTTGAAGACTTTTGTTTACATGTTTACATGTTTACATGTTTACATACGATGCGGTTTTGTTTATGGCTCGTTTTCGTCTTGTGTTGGTTTGGGTCTTCAGCTGGGCTTGAGTTTGGTCTTGGACCATTTCTTGTTTAACTTGAAGGAAACAAACCTTCATGTTTCAGAAGCTTCTTTAATGAACACATTCATTCTGACTCTGTCTCAGCTCTCACTCATTTTGTCATTTCTTTCTTTGGTATCATTTTATTCTCATGAGTTTCAGTTTTTCGTTCATCCAGTCTCCTGTTTCCTGCAGGCCCGTGTCTTCGGACATTTGAAACCCCGACTCTTGTTAGTAAGATCTTTCTGCTCGTCTTCACTTGGGTCCTTCTACCAACAAACAGTGTAAAAACAGGTGGTTTCCTTTAGTTCATCCTGAAGGTACTCAACTAACCAACAAGCGTTGCCGTAACGTCCGTAGCGTGAGGCAAATGTGCATGTTTTCTCGTTAGTCTCGACGTGGCACTTGGTAATGCGTGACGTTGGTTGTAACGTTTGGGGGTTTGTTTTGTTGTTGCTGAAGTCTGAACCTTGTTTCCGAGGCGTGTGTGATCTGGTGCAGCCAGAAGGACCAAACGTCACCGAGTATTTCTACAAACCTCAAACTTTTGCTGACATTCTTCTGGTAACAATGCTGACACAGAGTTTTCCCCAAGGTCTTCACTCTCTCTGAGGTCCTCCTCGTCCTACGGCTGAAACGCAGAGGTCCAACACTCTGGATTACTTTAATGAGTGCACGTCAACAAGAAGCAATTTTAAGCACGTTTCCTTTATAGTAAATTAGTGGGTGAACACTGACACTAAGCATCAAGTTTTTTTTTACTCTCACCTGCATTTTGCACTGAGTGGAGTTAAATTCAGGAGTTTGCATCTTCTTGCTTGTCTTGTAAAAATGAAATGTGCTCAGAAAACATATTTTAATCCAAACACGTGTTTCATCCTCACACAGGATTTTAACAATCCAGTGAAAGTTAAACTTCTTTTCACATAATTCACTGGTCATTTTAGACATTTCCTGTGAAAACTAGTGGTCTTGATGGAAAATAGCTGGTTGATGCTGGTGAAGATTGTCAGTCATCCAGGACATGATAAAATAAAATAAAAAACGTTCAATACAGAAAAAACTGGACTTTATTTGTAACAGAAGAAGTTTCGCTCTTCATCCGAGGAGCTTTCTCAATTCAAAGAGTAGAGAGTGAGGTTCAGGTTATGAAGAATGAGATAAGATACACACATATGTAGATTGACAAATCACACCTCACACCTTAAACAGTAGGCGTTTCTTTTTTGTATTGAACTTTTTTTTTAAATAACTGAATCCCATCTAAAAACATAATAACAGCACATTATTTCAGCTTCTTTCTTTCCATTAATAATTTAGTCTGTGGCTTAGACTGGGTGATCAGTGTGCCGGTCACAGAAGTTAATGAACGGCTCTTGAGCTTTCCACACTGAACAACCCGGATAGTTGTCCTGACACAGAAGCAAATCAAAGGTCAAAGGTTAACTATACGCCCATCCACGAACAGAAATGCTGCTTTAGATCCTCTGGTGTGTGTAAAGTGTTAACAAGAGAAGGTTGGAGCTCGTTGTGCCAGGGCGGATGAAATGGTGTCATGGGATGGAGGCTGCAGGGAGCAGCCCAGGTGACCTCTGAGATGGTTCAGGAGAAGTGAGCCTGGATCTGAAGCAGTGAGATCTCTGCAGAGCTGCTCTTCTGTGGGCACCAAGCTGTCATCTCCTGTACGTCCCTGTCAGACTGACCAGCTGATACCAAGACGGAGGTGGGTGTTCATGCTACTGAAGCAGGCTGAGGACAGAGGAGACCACTTTGTGTTTTGAATGTCCAGAGGACCAGACTTAGTTTTTTAGATTTTTCTACCTGGATTATTGAGCATGCATCAGGGTATTTGTTATGCAGAGTTTACACCACAGCAAATATTAATCCGTGAATATTCAGATAAGTGACCGGCAAGCCATATTTGTCTTACCACCCAAAGCTATCTGTATTTGTCGTAACTTTAACAATGTAGTTTAAACTGCAACAAAGTTCAGTCAGGTCATCTGGATGGTTTCTTTTTTGTTGAGATGTTTCATTCTTCATCCAAGGGACATCATCAGTCCGAGGAGCCAACAAACTATCACCAGCAAACTGGTTGGTCCACTATGGGAGTGTGCTGCTTGTGGGACTGAGTTTGTTTGTGACTCCTCAGATTGAAGAAGTCCTTTGGATGAAGGACAAAACGTCTCAACAAAGAAGAAACCGTCCAGAGGACCTGACTGAACCTTGTTGGATTTTTTTTACCTGGATTATTGAGCATGAACTTTGATGTAGTTTCAACTTGTTTTAACCGTTTGCAAGTAAATTGTGATAAGAACAATAAACAACATGACGACTCTCAAACTATTTGCACAGAAGTCTGCAGGACAACTCCTTCATAAATCTTCTGTCCTACAGGCACGTTTAACTGAGTCAGCAGTGTTGGCTGCATCACTGTGATATTTAACATACTGGAGGTGTGGAGACATTAAACGTTACATCACTACAAACTACGACATCTGCTTTGTCTCATGAGGAAACGTGCTGTGATAGAGCACGTTGTGAGTCTCGCTTGTGAAGGGGAACAGTTTCTTTTTTGGCTGCAGACCAGTTACATGTTCAGTCTTGAGATCAGATTGGTGTCTCGCATGCTTTTGCTGTGCATGTGTGTGCACATGGCAGATTTTAATGAAGCTCTCAGATTGCAATCCTTGGATGTGCAGCTACAACTTTTCAAGTCGGCTCCAACGGCGGTGGAGACGTCAGCCACGCGAAAAGGCTAAAACTGTCAGTTTCACTGACATGAAGCCGACGTTTGGTGTGGTAGTAGCTGAGAGTCATCCCTAACACACACCCAGAGCACTAACAAATTATCCATTGTGTTATTTTCAATGAACGCTTATAACTGTTAAAATTTCTAACAAAAAATAATCTCAGACTGAAACTCTGATGTGCGTGTCATCAAAAGCTGCCATGCCTTTCATTTCAGCTGCGTGTTGACTCTCACTCCTGGGAGTGCACATGCAGCCTGAGTTAACTGGTAATTTGCCTGTAGGCTCTGGTTTTGGCAGATTATGAGACATGTTGCTGTCAGTGATATGTATGATGAGCCCCCCTCTGCTCAGGGTTTTGGCTCTCCTGCATCGTTAGGTAACTGATTGTTGTGCAACCAGCTTCTGCAGAGCCAGCAGTGCTGAGAGTTATTTCACACACGCAGCTGAAGTGTTTGGTTGTATTTGTATGGGATGGTAGTCTCTCATCGCTGGTCCTCTGTTTCTCGTCCTCCAGGAGCACGCGTTTGAAAGCAGTCAGAAGTATAAAGAGGGCAAGTTCATCATCGAGCTGGCACACATGATCAAGGACAACGGCTGGGACTGAGGAGCCGAGGGACAACTGCACTGAAGGACAAGAGGAGGCCGAGCGGCTCGGGCGGGAATGTGTGTGTGTGTGTGTGTGTGTGTGTGTGGGAGTGTGGGAGTGTGTGACTTTGGTTTGGCTGATTTATACCATTAACCTCTGTAACTTACTGCTCATCCCTTCTCGCCACACCTCTCGATGTTCACACATGCACACGGTAAACTCCCAGACCTCCCAGTTTGGCAGCGAGACAGACGTTGCAGGCTTGTTTGCAGCTAGCAGGACTAGACTGGCCAGCGACGGTGCGCAGGAGACAGGCCGTCTCATGTTCTGAGTTTTGTTTTTGTAAAACATCAGCTGCTGACATCGGCTCTACAGTGATTTTATTCCCTCGTCTAATATTAACTTTAACTCCAGTCGTCACTGGAAATCTAAGCAGGATGATACCAGCAGGCCCAGCGAGGCGAGCTCCACCGGCCTCGGGGCTGACGGGTGTTCACTGTCTCCTCGGCATGAATGAGATCGCCTAAGATGATTACAGCAAATCTAGCTGATTGGGGACGGGCCAGCTGGGCCAGTGAGGAGGCTTGACGCCGAGGCCCGAGCGCATGTGCGTTGTGCTGCAGCAGGGCTGGATGTCAGGACGGCCACCCACTGAGCTGCTCACTCGAAGCGACGGGGAGGGGGATGATCCAGATCCGGTTATGTTGTTGCTTTGATGGCTTCTGGCGGGGCCGAGAGGGGAAGAAGCCCACACATGGACAGCCACCAGTTTGAAAACACAATAAGAATGACTGGTAGCCCTTGTGTCTGTAGAAGAGACCCCGCTGGGTTCATTCCCTCTCTTAAGTCGTGTATAGCGATCTGCTGATGCCCCGCCCCCCTCTACGTTGTGTTAGCAGGTCCTCGTCACACAGCCATATACGTAGATTTACGTAAAACAAGTGTCTCAGGACAACAGGTGTGGGTTTCCCAAAGCTCTGACCATCTGTCAGCGCTACAGGTGTCTGAGCTCTGCACGGTTTAGTACTGAAGATCAGGATGAAACATTTATCAAAGGTAAAGTCTACCTTTTATCAAACACGACCACGCACGGTGTGCAACATATAACCTGCTGTTCTTGGTTTGTTTCAGTCTGGGTCTAGTTTTACTCACAGTAACAGACAAAAGTGCATGCTGAAGCAAAGTGCTCGACTCCTTCACGTTCCACATTTGATCAACTTTATCTCTCCGTCTTTACTAAATGTGCATTCAGAGACTTAGGTGGATTTTGTTTGAGTTCCCCTTAAACCACTGCTCAGGTACGTTGTCGCTGACTTTTCTTCGCTGAGTCCAGGATCCTGCTAAATGTGCTGGATGTGTTGTTATTTTTTTTGACTGGTTGCTTTTAAATGAGGACCATCACAGCTGGCTGCATCCAAATCAAACGTAACACTAACACGTGCATGACTCAGAACGGACTGGTTTGGTGCTCCGTCCTCGTCACGGTTTTTGTGAAAAGAGCATTGTGAACTTCTGGTACTGTAATAATACTGTAAATCTAATCCGCTTCATTATGTTCATTTGAGCTGTGAAATCCATTTGCAGTGGAGGGAAAGAGCAAATTCAAAGGGATCCTGGTTTAGAAAAGCAAAAATCTGTAAGTTTCCCTGCAAACTTTGCTCTAGAGGCTCGTCTGTTACAACCGAACCTAAACTGTTAACTCCTCCGCAACTCGCAGTCACTGATGGTTTAACTGGAGGCCGCAACATTAAAACCAGTACAACCAAAGACCACGCCCGTCAACAATAAATTGACCAAACAAAAGTTTTAATTTTGCTTGATCAAAGCGTTGCTAAATAAGAGGGTGTAGATGAAAGCCAAGTCTATGGATAGCCTTTCTTTGTGATATATATAAATATATATGATACATTATGATTTTGTAAAAAAAAAAAAAACAGATCTTAATATATACATTTCTTCTATTCTTCATGAGGATTACCCTTCATGTCAACTTCTGTGTTACAGATTGTAAATAGTGTTAATGTATTGTGTTTTATCTTTGATCCATGTGATGATGAATATGATTTAGGTCATGTCATGCTTTCTCTCTGGTACCCCACATTGGCTGTACAAAACTACTTTTTTACTGAAAATGTTTCCATTTTAACGTCTTTTGTAAAAGAGGATGCTGATGTTGACTATATCGTTGGATCTTCATCTAATAAAATGCACCTTAATATCTGGATGGAATGCAGTGTTGTCTAATGGACTCTGTACATGTTGTCAATTATTTCAATTTTCAGACTTCTCTTCATGTTAAGCAAAAAAGGGCCGATGCTAGTCTGGACCTAAACGGTGAAATCTGTATTGCAGCTTCAAATTTTGGATGAATGATTGGAAAGGATGGTAGTAAATATGAAGTCATTAATTCTTTTCAGATTGTCCTGAGAGAGATTCAAAGCAGGCGTTTCCACTGAACTAATTAGCATGTTAGTTTAGCTTCAAGACTATAGCCAAAAAGTTAGCAAATTTTATTTTTAACACCGTGTTTATCATCAATTTCTTTTACAGTAGGTCGATAAGTGTCAATATTAGTAAAATTGGCTAATTTCAAGCTTTGCTGGGATAAATTACAGCTGCTTTTTATTTATTTTATTTACAGTCAACTTGAAGCTAAATTAGACATCTTTTTAAATTCAGCTTGCTCTTCTTAAATTATGTGACTTTTCAAATTTAAGGCATTTTTTTCTATTTAATACAGTTTAAAAAAAAAAAGGTCCCGCTGAACAAAAAAGATCCACAAAACCAACTTTAGCCAAAGCTAACTTTCCAGCTAACAACTTTGACCCTTTTCCCCATTTCTCCACACACCATTTACACATTTATGTGATAAATTAATAAACTCTAACAGAGAGATAAATATGCTGCATCAATATGCGATGTGGGAACTGTATTGTGAGGTCATAGATAAAACTAGAGAAATTACATTTCCAGTGAAAATGCACTGTGAATGCTTGTTGCTAATTAACTTGCTAAAAAAAGCTGAAATTGGCTAAAAACATGCTAAATGTAGCTAAAAAGGAAGAACAAGCCTAAGCTAGCAGAAGAAAGCAGAAAGAACACATATTTGCTGAATTTGGTTTAAATAAGCAGAAATGAACACACACACACACACACACAGCTGAAAAGATGCTAAAAAGCGGAAAGAAGTATAATTTAGCAGAAGAAAGTGGAGCAAGCACATTTTTGCTGAATTAGGCTGAAAAAATCTTAAATGAGTGCAAAAACTGAAATTAGCTGAAAA
>JAVCKU010000071.1:16841420-16854681 GCA_032273985.1 Hypsolebias coamazonicus
TATATATATGTATGTATAATATGTTTGTTTGTTTTTTCAGTATAACTACATTAAAGCTGAATAAAATGGCCTGCTACTTTTCATACTTGAGTTTTAGCCTTATGATGACAGAAGACGACGTGGTAGATGTTTTGGTCAAATCTTAAAACTAACCATTTTTGTTGGCTATATAGTACTCAGTTAATTGTGGTGGCCATCTTGGATTGACTTCAAAAGTTTTAGTTCACACTCTGCAAAACTGATTGAATTATAACCAGCTGTGGCGGCCATCTTGAATGGAGTTGATTCCAAACTTAGTTGTACTTAAAATCCGTTTAAAAGTTCATGAGATATTTTGCTAACAGACTGACATGGTTGACTTTTACAGTTAATTCTGAAGTTTTAGATAAGAATTTCTTGTGAAATTAGAAGATGTGTACGGAATGATGCTCAGCTACTACCACACCACATTTTTAGCGCGTCTGTGAATCTGACTGAAATACAGCCATTTTTATGTTTCCTTAAGTTAACTGACAGTGGTGGCTATCTTGAGTGAATTAAGTCCAGAAAATGATTCTGTTGTAGGCACACTATTTTTAGAATGTTTATTAAAATAAAATCCATCCAGTGATTCATAAGATATTATGCTATCAGACAAAGAAAAAACTTTATATATAAGTAAAATATTAAACTATTAATAGGCCCTACCTGCTAAGAATTAGTCCTGGCTACATGTCAATTTTTGCATTATTTGTAAACTTGTCTGAATGAAAGCCAAGTGGTTGTTGTGGCCATCTTGAATTGAGTTATTCAGCTGTAGACATGCGAAGATTACTTTCTTCAAGTTTTATTTTAAAACTGCCCAATGGCTAATGAGATATTTGCTAACAGATACACGCAATGACACGCAACGACATGATCGCCCATCTCCTGCCTTTCTGCGGTAACAATGCCTTGCAGCCTTGAGTGTCAAGTTGTCTTTGAACACCTTGTTTCTCTATTTTCATTAAAGATATGGAACTATATATCAAATCAATAACAGACTCTACAAATGAAAAGGCTCTAAGAACAATTTCAATATGTACATCTTTGCGTGTTCTTATCTAATTTTCACCCCTGGCTGTTTGTTTACATGACTATTGTGTTACATTGTTTTGTTCTTTGTTCATTCTCTTGTTGTGATGTATACTAATTATGTTTCAATAAAGTTCTTAAAAAAATGAAATAAAATAAAATAAAAAATGATAAAAAAAATAAAATTGTGTCCAGCCTGCCAAGAAGGTTCAAGCAGACTTGGAGCCAAAGCAGGAAACTCGGATGCGGAAGTCTCGCGAGACTATCGCGCTGAAGACGACTGGGGCTTGAAGTTTTCCTGATCTGTGCATGAATCATAACAGCATCAAGATGTCGGGACGTTCAGGCCGCGCGGAAACACGAAGTCGGGCTAAAGACGACATTAAAAAGGTTCTGGCAGCCATCGAGAAAGTCCGCAAATGGTATGTAAGTCTTGAGGGGTCGGGGGTGAGCATGGCCTGAGAGGGTTCGAAGGTTTTAGAGGACAGTTGCTCGCTATTCTGCTGCGTCGCTCAACAAACTTCAGTCGGGAAAGTTAGATGATTGACGGAGCCGTCGACCAATCAGAGCCGTCGTAGGGGAGAAGCGGGGCGGGACCAGGAGAGTTTTTTTCCACTGAGATCTGTCAATATGGCTCCGGCAGCCTGACATGCGGTGGGCTGATGTGCTGCGTTATAGATGTCCAAACATATTTAACGAGCGTAAAGGAGATACATGACCAACTGTCATCTCCGCTCACGAGAGAGAAAACGAACAAAAAGGGAAGGATATACTGTACTTACTACACGGCTTATGACGAATAACAGTGCGAAATGATAGGTGTGTGAAGGCATAGTCCCATGATGCAGGCATGCATCTGAACCCTTAGCATGATGCAGGCATGCATCTGAACCCTTAGCATGATGCAGGCATGCATCTGAACCCTGATGCTGCTTGTTTTAGATCTCATTTTATATAGATCACAATGCATCATAGTCTGTTCAAGACGTGAATAACAGAATATCTCTGTAGTCCGACTTCAGCTACAAATGATCTGAGGCTAAATGAGGCCACAACAAGCAGCAGCAGCCCCACACAGTGCACTGCATCCAATAATAATCACCTTCAGACAAACAGGAAGATGACACAGCAGACTGCATCTACAGTAGGTATGGCCCTCACTGTGGTTAAACAATCAACGTCCCTTGGTTTATTTTGTCAGATACTGTAGTTTTATGAAAATAGTCAAAAAATGACTTTAATCACAATTTCATCTGGCATGCTGTTTGACTGGTACTTAATGAAAATGTTGACTTTTTTTAAAGAAAAGTAAATAAACATAAGACTACAGAAGATCAATAAACTTCAATCTTGAGTTAGTTTTTTGGGTCTGCGGTAGCTTGGTTGGTCTTGTGATACTGAGATTGCTGGTTCGAGCCCAGGTTGCGTCAGGAAGGGCATCCGGCGTGAAACAAATGGACGAATCTTTCACGCCAGTTTGCTCGCTGTGGTGACCCCTGAAGAAGAAAGCAGCTGAAAGACACTTCTGAGATGTTTGCGTTTGCCTAATCTTAACAGGATTAAAGTCGTAGCTAAGATATTTTGAAGAGTTATGAGTACCGTATTTTCTGGAGTATAAGTCGCATCAGTCAGAAAAAGCATCATGAAGAGGGAATAAACAAATAAGTACTTTCGGCATATAAGTCACATTTATTATGTGTCACCGTTGATCCTTGGCGTTTATTATGTGTTTATTCAATGGTCAAAACAGCATAATTTCGCCTGGCCGGCATGGCACCACCCATCCATCCATTCATCCAGAGCTGCTAGCTCTCCAGCATTCCTCCGCCTGCACCAGCTGAGTGAAGCGAGCACGGCAGAACTTGCTGTTGCAGTTCTTAAAAAAATTGAAAGTGTCAGTCAAAACAGTGTTATCAANNNNAGGGATACCTGGAACTCAGGTGAAACCTGGAAAATGACTCTCACATATTCCATCAGGGAAAACTCAGAATATGAACACTCATCTCCTGATAAAACATGATTGTTCATGAATTTTAGCATGTACTTGTATTAATGCTAGTATTCCAATATCGTTGAATCCATGTTCTGCTTCTACAGTGTACAAAGAATATGTATCCTTACTGATGGGCTGTGGTGGCTTCTTAGTTTCTGTTATACAATCTAATGACTCACTCTGCCTCCCATCGAAGACGCTACGTTCTGAGCATTTTGTGTGGACGAAATTTGGAACTTCAGGATTTACTCAGGGAAAAATCTGAGAATTTTGTTTTCATAAAATGCTGGGAAGCCTGGTATACCGATCTCCTTAATACTGTTCAACTTTTATCCCCAGGGAGAAGAAATGGGTGACGGTTGGAGACACGTCCTTACGCATCTTCAAGTGGGTGCCCGTAACAGAAACGAAGCAGGTGTGGGTCGTCATCGTGCCTCCACTCTTTCTTGTTTGTGTTATGTATCCACAGCCTCCTAACAAAATCCCCTCTCTTCCTTTAGATATTTCGCACCAAATCCACTAGTGGAGAATCTAGAGGCTTGAAAGATGTGGTCCTGGAAAACACAAACACTTTGCTGGATTTTGCTGGTAGGTTTCTTTTTTTAAGGCAGTAATGATGAAAGTAGCTGTTTGTATTAAATGGAAATAAAATTTGTTGAGCATGACCTCATGGCCCTACTTTCTGCTGTGTTCTCAGATGAAAACAGCAACCAGAGTTTCCTGTCAGATGTTTATCAGTCAAAAATGGACAACAGCAGCAGCAACTCCAGCTCACAGCAGGTCAGCCCCCCGCACTCCTACAGTCTCCGAGCTGAAGACTCTCAACCTCCTATGCTCGGGCAGGAAAGTGTGGACGGTACGTGGACAGCTACTACACTACTCTAGTTTTTTTTTTTTTTAACAATTTTTTCCCCATCTGCAATATAATATTTTGTTCATCTATACCAGGAGTTCCCAAACTTTTCCATGCCATGACCCCGCAAATAGCTCTAGCTTCTGGCTGAGGCCCCCACACAAAAAATGCTGCAAAATATGTAAAGAAGTATCAACTTTTAGGATGTTTTTAACTTTTATTTACTATATTCAATTAATTATTACAGCTGCTGAGCATAACAATTTTATTAACTAACATGTTAAAACTGGATTACAGTCCCACTGAAAAAAACTACTTTTCAACAAACTGTTGACCAGAAGAAAAAAAAAGAAATCTAACCTCTCTCTCAAGTGTGTTTATCTGGAAATTACAGACACAGATTGCCCTAGTGGGCAGTTTTTATTATTATTATTACTATTTTATTTATTTTTTAATCATCTTCTCTCAAGCTTTCTGAGGCTTTCTTAGCGCCCCCTGGCGGCCCTTTACGGGACTGCGACCCCCACTTTGAAAAACACTGATCTGAACGTTGCAATTTTATTGCCGTACCACTAGGTGGCGACAACTACCACAATGACGCCATTTCAATACAGGGAAAGGCTGTGCATCATTTGCTTTAATATAATTTACGTTCTACTCTTCATCATTAAACGTTTCATCACACAAAGTGTGATGTGGTGACAGGATCTGAATAAATCAAAATAAACAGAAAGTAAACTTTAAAGCCAGATCAATATGTGTTTGTGTTTCTACTGGACACCATCTGATGGTGACCGTTTGCAAAACAAGCGGCAGAGTCATTGTTTGTGAAAGACATCTGTTTCTCCAGTCCATGCAGATTCACAAGAAGCAAAGTTTTAACATTATCAGATTTTGGGATTTTTTTTTTTACCAAAAATTTCTCCTTTTGGATTCAAAGGAACGAGTTACCTCTGCTTGTCAGGCAGGCCCCATACCTCTCTGTTTTCAAATCCCATTTAAAAACCCACTACTATTCCTTTGCTTTCAACACCTGATGATCTGTGTTTGAACCTGTATCCTTCACACAGGTTAGTCGTTATATTTATTATCTGTGACGTTTTCATGTCTATATTCTGATTTTACTTCATTTTGTATGTTGCTTATGTGTTGCCTGTTTTTCTGTTTGTACAGCATTTTGGTTGGCCTTGTCGCTGTTTTAAGTGCTCTATAAATAAAATGGTATGGTACAATATGGTAAAGGCAGCCAAAAAAAAAAAAGTAATAAAAGTATATTCAACTGGTCTCATTTTTTTCAAAACACGAAAATAATAATTATTCAAATCTTTTTGTAAGCAGTATAGTTATTTTTGCCAAATTTACATTAAATAATAATATAATGCCACATTTTACTCTTGGTGCAGAACCAGTTCATGCAGGACGGGATGGAGCTGATGAGCCACCTACGCTCATCAAGGAGGATCCTCTTACATCAGGAGCTGTCAGACGAAGCGCCTCAGGCACAAAGGTTTCTTTAACTAAATAATTTAAAAACAAGTCCCTGAATGAACATTTCATATGACTAATATCTGTTTACTTGTTTTAAATTAAAGTGAATAAACACTGAAGTAAGTGGATGTGGTTCTCCTTTCTTCAACAGGAAGAGCTAGATGAATCGGGAGCGCCTCCTTTAAAGAGGATTTGTTCAGGGGAAAATGCCACTCTGAGATAGTTTATTTATAAATGTTCTGTCAAAATGCACAAGTTACCAGTTCCTGATTGTTGTCAGATTAGTTAAAATTTTATATTTACACAAACATTACTTAAAACATTTCAACTAATGGATAAAATGTTCTAACAGGTTTTTTTTTTTAATTACTTTCAGTCTTTGAAGTCTTGCTGATCAAGTAATACAGGATAGAGATTTATTTCAAATTTTGTATGTACCAAGCCAGTGCGTTTCTACACACAATGTTTAGATTTCTGCCATGTTTTTGATTTCTGCTTTATGCAGTTAGAATTTGCATGTTTCTGTATTTTATTATTATTATTTTTTTATTTTTTTTAGCTTTTCTGCCAATCTTACAAAGGGTGTATAATGCATAGCTTTTTGTAGGTTGGTCTGTAAATGTACCGTTATGTATTACTGGCTCGCTGGAACAAAATTTTTTTTTTTTTTGCTTGTATTACTTGATATTAAAATTTGTTTGTAAAAAAAAAAAAATTGCTTGTCTTTATTATTTATGGTTTGTAAATAATAAATGTGATTTATTTTTTATTTTTGTATTTATGAAGGGAATGCAGTGTAACCTATTTTTTAAACAGGCAGGTTCAAAATGGAACCCCAGACAAAGTGGTTGGAAATTAATTTGATAATTACTGGTGGATTATTTCTCCGTTGCACACTTTAAAACATTCATAATTACATCATACAGTGAGATAATTGTGGTTTTGAGTTTAAATTTCCATATTAGTTTTATCTTCACATTAAAAGCTTACTTGTTTGACGCAAGCGTGGTCTGTGAAGCGTTTACCTAAGAGGGATGACGGACAGGCCGCATCAGCCAATGGGACACGATCGGACAGATTAGATTAGGGCGTTGCTCTTAGTCGACCAATGAACGTTGAGAGGAGGCGGGGTTTAAGGCTCCTTGCTGCCGGGGTAACAGCATTGAGGGTTGTGCTGTCTTTTGCCGGTGGACTAAAATCTCCCGCCATTTCGATGGGGAATTAACCTCTTGTATGATCGAGGTAGCTTTCTTGTAACACGAAACTTCGACAGCATCCGTGGTAATAGTTTGAACGAGATCGAGTCTAGTTTGTTGATAATTACGTTACTGCGTGATCGCGACACAGACCCGCTGCTGAACATTGCCGCGAGTTTGATTTCAGTTTGTGTGCGCTCCCTTTTTTTTTGTACGCTCACCTGAAGGAGCTGAAAGTTTAACCAGCTGTCTCGGTGGACCACTTTACTTACATCTCAAGACTCTACGTGAAAGCGACATGACACCGCTGCTGGAGAAGCGGAGAACGGTGTGATGAGGCCGCCTGTGAGGAGCTGTTATTGTTTTGCATCGCTAGCTGAACACCGGGCCTGCCGGCGGTAACGTGGAACCTGCTATCGCTAATAGAGGTTACGGGCGCATGAATACATGCTAAGACGACACCACTGTCTGAAAATTGCTCTAGTTGTTCGATAGAAAATCTAATTCCACCTCAGGCACTCTTGCCGCCTTTACGTTTTTGCCATGGCACCGCTTTTGGGCCGGAAACCGTATCCACTGGCTAAGCCGTTAGCCGAGCCACCAGGCCCGGGAGAAGAGGTCTACATCATCGAGCACACCAAAGAGGCCTTCAGGAACAAAGAGTATCCTTCAGCGAAAAGAGGGGAAACGACCCAAGCTGCCTGAATGTTGAGTCTGTTTTTAACTTAGCTGTTCGTGTCGAACTGAAGTACACCGCTGATAGCAGAGGACTGTAAAGATGGCTGATTCACCGCGTTTCTGCCCAGGTTTAACCGCATGAATTAGCCAACAAGCTAACACAGCTAACCAGCTACGTTGTTGCTGCTATTTGGTTCGTGAATCAATTTAAACGATGTTTATTACAAATGTAACAATTTAAATAACACAGCACACTTAATGCGGCTCTAAAACTAGCGGGTGAGTGCTTTTCACTTTCATATTTTACGGCTCCACCATCGCTAACGTGGCTAACTAGCAGCCATGCTAACGTTATGTCACAATGGCTCTGCCTCCGACAGACCAAAGCAGTTGCTGACTGGAGTTAGCTCGCCTGTTAGCACTCGGCCTGATGTTAGCATGTTTGCAGTGCTGAAGCGTAACACAGCGTGTGTTTACCCATTTGTTTATAGGATGTTTATGTGAAAACGAGCAGCAGAAGTTCGTAACTGTCAGCAAGGTCTTGTTTGTTTCGTTCTGTTCTAACAATCCACTTATTACAATGTTGGCACGAGTTTAGATGTGGCTAAATGTGTTTCTGCAGTGACATGGCTGAGATGTTCACTGAGTTGGCGTGTGTCTTTAATATGATTATTATTATTTTATTTTCACTTCAGAAAACACTGAACTGGAAGCTCTTGTTTCTTAACTATTACACTATCTGCTCTGGACTAAAATGTGGATCTTGTTGTGGTATTTTATAATCTAAATGCATCTTCCAAGCTTTTTTTAAAGACTAAAAATTTTAACGAGCTTAGTTTTCTAATAAATTGCTGCTGTTTTGTACAGAGGCCTGGTCACTCAGTCACTTCAGTAATCCTCCCATCTTTTTTATCGTCATATCTAGTTTATGTCTCCACATGGGATTCTATTTTATTCATTGATGGCAATTAGCCAGCCATCATCTTTACTGTACTTGCTTCTTCCTTTTTGGGTCACTGGTGCCCATGTCCAGCCATCACTGTGCGAGAGGCGGGGGACACTCTGGACAGGTCTCAAGTCCATGACAGGGACACAGAGAGACAATTTAGAGTTACCATTCAGTCTAACAAACATGTTTTTGGTCTGTGGGAGGAAACCGGAGAAAACCCACGCATGCAGAGAACATGCATACTCCACCCTGAAAGGCCCCTGGCCGGGATTTGAAGGTGGTGCACTTGCTTGCTGCGAGACAGCAGCTCTACCAACTGCGCCACTGTGCTGCCTTGACGGCAATTCAAAGCAAAAACCATAAAAAGCTTAATCTGTGTTTCTTTTTTCACACTTTATTCCCCCCGCATGAGAACTGAATTTCTGCATGACTACATTGACGTCTTGCTCTTTAATAAATAAATTAAAAAGTTGTCCGCTAAACATGGAGACTGTTATGTCTGAGTGATGTAATTTCCTTAACAAAATGTGTACAGAGAGTATGAGGCACGTTTGCAGATGTATAATGAACGCGTCTGGATATGCAAGAGCACTGGAAGTCTCCAGCTTACTCACAAGGAAGCCTGGGACGAGGAACAAGAAGTCACAGAGCTGTAAGTCATTCTAGTTTCTGTTGATTGCAGTACTTTATTGAGGTGCTGTAGGAGGTTTTACCTTGTCTTTTGGTTTGTGTCATGTTTTGTAATTTGTTTTATTGTTATATCTGTCTTTATTATATTAAAGGATCACTTGGGTTACAACTTGCTGTTTTTAAAAGTGTTTTACAAACAAATTGACTTCACATGTCCAGTAAAATTCTTATCCTTATTAACAAGTTTATAAGCAGCTGGTTGTCATTTAGATAGGCTGTGCAGGATGGCTTCACTAACAGAAGTTTATTAGTATGGAGGAAAAAACAAACTTGCCAGTGTGATTTACTGCGTTCTTGAGACTGGGTAGACTGTTTTGATCGTCCTTTTAGAGAAATATGATGGAGTCATTCCTGAATGTGCAGCAGCTTGATGGCTGTTTTCCCTCCCATGACGGAGCACTGCTCAGCTGCCCAAAGCTCGTCACTCAGGAGCATAAGCTGTACTTAATCTCTGACTCTAAATATATCAGCCGACTTTCTTTTACTCCCCCAACTGGCCATTGTCAGGATTGTGTTGTTCTAGTTTCACAGCACTAACTCCGTGCTGCTGCGCTTAATAGTGTTTGTGCTGCAGGTTAAAACTTTTCCTGACAACAGTGCCATAAACTGCTTTTCTTTGGAGCTCAACAGGGATTATGTTTTGTATGCAGGCTTCAGGAGGAGTATCCTCAGTGGTTTGAGAAGCCAGTCCTTGAGATGGTTCACCACAACACAGTATCTTTAGACAAACTGGTTGAAATGGCCTGGATGGAAGTCCTCACCAAGTATGCTGTGGGTGAAGAGTGTGACTTCCTGGTAAGTCTGACTTCTGAAACTTACAAATAATAAAGCCTGTCTGTTATGTAACCCAAAATAATTATTCCTACTGTATTTTCACTCTTTGAGATATCTATTGCTAATGTCAATATTTCCTTAAAGCTATTTGCAAAGAGTTGATCTTGATTTCTTAATTGTATTAAAATATTTCATAAAAAAGTTAAGTTTTCTTGCATTGAAGTTATACTGTCGGTAAGCCTTTTACATTTACCCCGGTACCGATTGTTCATCTACTACTGAAGTCTGCCACATCTGTGAAGTTCCTGGCAAAAACTAATGCAGACGTGTTCCTGTTTTTAGTTTTCTACACCGCCTTATAATCTGTTTTGTCGCTACTTTTTCCTTTTGACTGTCCTTTTAGTTGTAATTTCAGCTAGGGGTGCACCGATAAATCGGCCAGGGTCCCGATTTCCTTAATTTTGGGAAATCGGCTGATGCATAAGAAACCGATTTTACAGATTTTTTCAGTTTTAACAATTGTCTGAACTTCATTTATATGTCAGAACTCTACCTCATGGCCAGTTAAAACAAGTTTACATTGTTTCTAGAATATTGTTCAAGGTATGTTTTGCAATAAAATATTGGAAAATTGAAGGTGCATTGTGACCGTATAACAACTGACTGTGTCGCTTGTAAAACAAAATCTGTATCGACAGGCCAGACTTTTTAGAGATCTGTGATCGGCCAGGAAGCTGCAATGGGTGCACCCCTAATTCCAGCTGTTTTGTGCTCCTTTCAGGTTCTTTCTGCTAACTACAACATTTTTGTACTAACTTATTTCTGCTACTTTCAGCTTGTTAAGCTTCTTTCTGCAAGTTTCATCTTTCTCTGTTATTTCAGCTACCATACTATTTCTGTTTTTTATGTTAATTTGAACTTTTTCAGCTAATTCCACATTTTTGACACTCGTTTAAATTTTATTCTGCCTAATTCAGTAAAAATGGGATCTCTCAACTACATACCATAATTTAAGCTTCTGTCTGCTTTTTAGCTACTATTCAGATGTTTTTTTTATTTGTTTGTTTGTGTTTTGTTTTTCAAATTTCTGCTTTTTTCCAATAATTTTCACTTTTTTGTGCTCATTTTTGATTTAAACCAAATTCAGCAAGTGTGTTCTTTCTTCTGCTAACTTAGGCTTGTTCTTCCATTGCAGCTATATTTCAGCATGTTTTTAGCTAATTGCAGCTGTTTTTCAGTCATTTCAGCAATAAGCATTCATACTGAATTTTTACAGGAAATGTATTTTCTCTAGTTACACCTGTATTAACACAGCATGTAAAACAAACACAACTTAATATTAATCACATTTTGTTAGTAGGCCTAAAAGGCAGCCAGGCATTCCTGTAAAAGTTTAATTTTTATTTTTATTTTTTTTATCTTTTGTGGATTCAAAAAACTTCAAGACAACAACTGGACATATGATTGCGTTCCTCCGTAGTGAAAATAATTTGATTCGAAGATGTTTCTTTGGTGTCTTTCAACACTAAAATATCTTTTTTTTTTTTTTTTTTACAATTGATTATTGTCGCCTTAAGGTGGGAAAGGACCAAAGTTTACGGGTGAAGGTGGTGAAGATTCATCCTTTAGAAAACCCTGAGGGTGAATCTGGTGAGAAGAAGCTTGAAGGTGCTTGTGACTCCCCCTCCAGCGACAAGGAGAACACCAGCCAGGAGAACCAGAGGAAGGAGCCCCCACCTCGTGAGGAGGAGAACAGAAGGGAGAGTCTCAGTGAGTACCTGTCGGTGCAGAGTGACCTCTTTACAGCAGCCGTCCTGTTCATGGACCAGACTGTTTAAATAAACGAGGCAGGCTAACAGGCTGTGGTGCTCTGTTTACGTTTGGCCTTTTTCTTGACCTTGTGTTGTAACTTCCAACTCGTTTAATGTTTCGTTCTGTTTGCTGTGTTGCTGTAGGTGACAGGGCACGACGTTCTCCAAGGAAAGTCACCACCGCCACGAAGGAAGAGAAGAAGAAATGGGTCATGCCCAAATTCCTTCCTCTTAAGTACGATGTGAAGCTCATCAACGAGGATAAGGTTTGTTCATTAGCAGCTATCAGCAAACGTACAAGTAATGTGTGCCACACTGCTGCTTTTTGTGCTGTATGTGATATGTCAGATTTACACAAACGTTTAATGTTCATACGTGTCTGCTTCTGAAAATGACTTGTCTTCTAGGTGATTAGCGATGTTCCATCAGACAGTCTTTACAGAACCGAGCGCCCTCCAACGAAAGAGATCATGCGCTACTTCATCAGGCACTACGCCCTGAGGCTGGGCAAAGGAGAGAGTGCTCCCTGGGTAGTTGAGGATGAGCTCGTCAAAAAATATAATCTGCCCAGCAAGTTCAGTGACTTTCTACTGGATCCTCACAAGGTTAATTAAGTCTTCATGTTTTGTGTCGTTTCATATCTGTTGGATTTTTTTTTTTTTTTTAGTCTTTGCTCACTTTTTTATGTCTAAAGTTTTTGGCAGAAAATCCCTCCAAAAAGCGTAAGAGCATGACATCTGACGGTAAAGCTAGAAAGAAGATTAAGACGGGTGACACTCCTGGAGAGGATTCTGCAAATGAGAAGGAACAAAAGAAGAAGAAAGAGTCTCTAAGTGTGCCTCTTAGTCCCACGCTCTGGAGTCACATGCAGGTTAGTGCCTGGTTTTCACATTATTACCGTATTTTCCATCGTAAACGTCACTCCGCCCTATTAGTCCCATCAGTCCAAATATGTCTAATAAAGTTAAAAAAAAAACCATAAATACGCCGCGTCGCCGTATAATTCACATTTGTTAGGTGCCACCGCGGATAGTCTGGAAATGTGGGCCGGTGTTGTGCCAAAAATTGATTGGCTGCCAAATGCCAGCTGCGGGAGCTTGCACGGGATGACTTTAACTAGAATGTAACAAGATTAACATTTAAAAACAATTATTTGTTTGCTCAAAATTATAGTAAAGGTGTGTCTGAGTCTAACTTTTGCTTAATAAATGCACTTTGCCTGTCAAATCAGCTGCATTTCAAAAGCCGATACGTGGAAGGAGGAACGCGCAGAGGGACAAGTCGCTGTGTTTCTTTGAAATTTAACTAGATAAGCACCTAAATACAATTATTTGTTTGCTCAAAATTATAGCAAAGATGTGTCTCAGTTGAACTTTTACTTAATAAATGCACTTCAGTGGTCAAATTAGCTGCATTTTGCCAGGGCAGCACAGAGAAATGAAGCTGATTTGACGGTTGCTCCAAGCGAGATGGACGAAGGTGGCAGGCTAAGGCAAGCTGATTGTGTCATTAATAGCCACTTTTACCTTTTACATGACAAAACGGAATGCCATGCTACTCGAGTGCCATCTAGCGGCTGAAAATGGTAGTGTTCAATATTTTCAGTCAGAATTCAATTCCATTCAGTTTATTTATATAATGCCAAATCACAACAAAGTTGTCTCAGGGCACTTTACATTCACACGTAGAAAAGCCAATTAGTAAATTCTCTATCTAATGAATGAATCTAAGAATGAATGAAAACGGTCATATCTCAGCCAAAAATTGGTTTATAAA
>JAVCKU010000071.1:16859567-16869755 GCA_032273985.1 Hypsolebias coamazonicus
TTCCGAGTTACGGCAAAATCGACCTACGAACGGTCCTTAGGTCCGGAACCCGTTCGTAACTCGAGGACAGCCTGTACTGGTGTGTTAAAGTAATGTTACACACACTGTTAAGACTTCCAGTATTTTCAAGCCATTTCTAAGTAACAGTAGTGTTGAATGAAGCTGGATTCTTTTCTGTTTCAGGTATCAGGACATCCAGCACTCCATCAATTTGACCCGTAAAGGCAAAGTGGGTCTCAGGACGTGTGATGGCTACGAAGAGCTGCTCAAATATTTGCGCAGTGATATCCAGGAAGTGGCCTCCAGACTGCAGAAGGGAGGATTGGGCAACTTGGATGATGCTACAGACATTGAAGATCAGGTCAGTCTGACTGCATGAAGCGCTTAAATAAGAATGATGTACAGAAACATCATCCTTATCAGACCGATGCCATGACAACTGTCGGAGAGTAATTTTTAATACAGTAGTCCCTCGCTACTTTGCTGTTCGTTTATCACAGACTTGCTCTATCGTGTTTTTTCAAAATAGGAGTGAATATAACACACAATTGGCTGATTGATGGATGAGCTGCATGATCAGCATGACATTTTTATTTAAAATAAATTATTTAAACTGATTTAGCACCTGTGTGCAGCCCACAGCTGTGGGAGAAGCTTCCTCCTACAGCTGATCTCAGTGCAGCGTGGAGAAGTGGGCGTGGCCACGAGTGCAGTCATGGGCAGGGAGATGAAATCAAAACTACTACTTACTACTTGTACTACTATTCCTACTTTGCGTTTTTTTCACTTATCACGGGGCTTCCAGGTATGAATCCCCCGTGATAAACGAGGGACTACTGTATTCATAAAACTAATAATCTTTAATAATTAATTAATCTGTACATGGCGATTAGGGAATGCTGTAATATTAAATGTTGAGAAACGTATCACTGTGTTTTTATGTTTGTAATGTTTTGCTTGCAGTTGAAAGAGATGGAGAACTTGAAAGAATTTGGCGAGTGTATCATCACTCTTCAGGCCTGCGTAGTCAAAAAGTTCCTGCAGGGCTTCATGGCCCCGAAGCAGAAAAAGAAGAAAAAGCAGGGAGCAGAAGAAAGCAGCAAGACTGAAGAGGTGGATGAGGAAAAAAGACTCGCAGAGGAGGCCAGAGTAAGATCAGAGACACCGTTTTCAGTGCCAGTCGTGTTGGTCAAAATAAGAAGTTAAGTTATGTGATGGAGTTAAACTCAAAGCAGTCTGCTCCTCAGATAAATACTGTTAACTTATTGTTTTATAAATGAATGTTTCTGTTCAGTGTCCTGAGATCACTTCTGTTGTGACTTGGTGCTGTATGAATAAACTGAATTGATATGTGTTAGTGGAAGTCAGCTGCCCAAGTGTCATAAAACGTGTGCATTGTTTATCTTTCTTTGATTAGGTAGCCACAGCAGTGGAGAAGTGGAAGGTGGCTATCAGGGAGGCTCAAACGTTTTCTCGCATGCACGTTTTGTTGGGCATGTTGGACGCTTGCATTAAGTGGGACATGTCTGCTGAGAATGCTCGCTGCAAAGTTTGTCGCAGAAAAGGTAAAAATCTTTCCTTTAGTTTTGTGTGGATGTGATCAAAGTTTGATTTTTTTTTTACAAATCGTACACAGTTGATGTCTCTCTGAAGGCTCCCACATACTCGGGCGTACTTCACTCCGCAGAGGTCCGCGTGTACTTGATTAGACTCAAAGTGGACATCCGCAAGCCATGTCCATGCAAAGATCAGTTTTTTACGACCACGTATGAGTAGTACTGTGTCTCACAATAAACTGCCCGGTGACACACTGTTTTGTATGTGACACCAATGTGTTGAATTCACCTTCTTTGTCCCCGAGCTGGTTTAATGGGCTTTTTTAAAATTTATTTATTTATTTATTTATTTATTTTTGCCATGAGGCAAGCGATCTCTTCCTCCGTTGACAACATGACTGAAATTGTGAGAAATGAAGGAAATTGTCACGAGAGAATTAAAATCAGGTCCAGCGTGGCTGCGGGAGGCTCTGGAGATTTCCTAGAGGGTCAGTCTGATGTGTGGGCTGCAGGGCCAGAGCTCCCTGTTTTTTTAATTTTATTTATTTATTTTTATTCAAACTTTTTATTATCATATAAACACAGAACATGGCTGCCAGCTGCCTCTACCCAGGGCCGCTGGTAGTTCTCTTGTTTTTTTTTTTGCGAGCTGTCAATCAATCTAGTGGGCGTGTCAGCAAATGATCAATCAGCAGCCTCCATTTGTCCAGAAGGTAAACGCCCCTTGCCTGCGGATCTGGCTGCAGCCCATCAGGATGTACACTCAAGACTGAAGTCTCAACCGTCTGCAGACGTACGGTGTGCGGTGTCTGCGCGGCTCACGGAGTGCGCACAGTATGCTTGAGTATGTGGGAGTCTTGAGTCAGTGCTGCTCCTGCTGTACCACTCTTTGCTCCTTATCCAGAGCTCAGGCAGAAACGGTCTTTGCTGAGGCTGATGGAGACTAGGACCAGATCCAGACAGGGAGGCGGTAACAGCCACAAGCTCAGAGCAGAAAAGGCTAGTTATGTCAGGCAGGTCTACATTCAGAGTCAGCTGACCCGAAAGCCAACAGGTGAACCTAGTGATGACGAGAGACCAGGAACTACATTTGAACCTTTTCATGCACTGAAGACCAAGAATAACTTTTCACTGAGCCTTGAAATTCAGAGATTTCTTTCTGATGAAGGTGACGACGACGAGAAGCTGATCCTCTGTGATGAGTGCAACAAGGCCTTCCATTTGTTCTGCCTGCGACCGGCTCTGTACCGCATCCCTGATGGGGAGTGGCTGTGCCTGGCCTGCCAGCCCACTGTGGCCCGGAGAGGCTCCCGCTCAAGGTAACCTCCCTTCATCTGAGGTCGGCTGTGTGTGAGCTTCAGACTGTCCTGTAATGCATAAGAGGGAGAAACATATTCCTTAAGTACTGTACGGTGAAGTAGTAGTACATTTGACATGTTACAAGGCCTTTTAGGGCTGCTGTTGGATTTAGGAGGTGAGCAATGTTCAAACATAAAATAAAAGGTTCACAGTGATTCCTCGCCTATCACAGGGTTTATATTCCAGAGACCCCGTGGTAAGTGTAAAACTGTGACGTAATGGCATTATATTTATTATTCATATAGCTTTAAGACTTTATAAACTCTTCCCACACTCTTATTAACCTTTACTCTCATGAACACTTCATACACTATTAAACACTTGGGCGATGATGATGAAATGAATGTAGTCCCTCAATTATCACGGGGGTTACGTTCCTAACTAGCTAACGACCTCAAACCGGTGCTTCTATTTAGAATATTAAGTGGAGTGGAGGTGGACTAGCAGGTCTTTGAGGGCCAGAGTTGTTGCTGATTGGCAGCTGTTCAAATACTTATTTTCCTCACTGTAGATATATATTAAGACTTTATAAGCCCTTCCCACACTCTTGCAATATTCTAAACTCTTAAACCTACACACACATTACACAAAGACACGGGTTTCAACCATGAATTTTGGAGCTTTGAGAAGACAGAGGTTTTTTCCCAAGGTCGGCCTGTTAGCTTAGCTCGTGGCTTAGCTGCTTTTAATGATCCAAAAACAAGATTTTGTTTGGTTAAAACTGATTTTAAAGAGAAAGGGCGGGGTCAATGAAGAACACCAGAGTTGAGCCTTTTGTCATCCAGTGTCTTCAGTAGAAAGAGAGAGACATGAAGAAATGATAATAAAACAGATAAATGAAAATTAAACCAATCATTTTCATTTATTAGAATCAGAATAAGTTTGATCTTTTTCTTTCTTTTTTTTGTTTTGTTTATTTGTTCATTTTTAAAAACAATACAATACAAAACAATCCCATGAACAATAACATACAGAGTATAAAAAATGAAAGGTAGCAGAAAGAAGAAAAAATCTTATCATATCTGCCCCTTTTTTTCAAACAATCAGTTCAAACACTAATAATCTTACAGTAACAGAACAAAATGAATAGCTTTCTAATTTTTCTAACTAATACAATACACTACACATACAATATAACACAATACACATTACGCTACTTCATATATATATATTTTTTAACAATTCAGTTTTGATCATTTTCTTAAACTGACACATTGACTTGGAATTTTTAATATCATTCTCCAAACCATTCCATAATCCAATTCCCTGGATTGAGGTAGACCGTCCCTTTTTATTATCATTGTACTGAGATACAGCAAGAATATGTTCGTACAGTCGTCCGAAAGATGGGCAGAGTGCATGTCATGCGATTAATTGATTTATTGTTTATCGCGACAGACCTAGTGTCATGTACACTTTTCATAGTCCCAGATCCAAGGTCAAGGTTACAAATCAAGGTCAAGGTTGAAACAAGGCCTTTGCTTGTCCCACCCAGAACTTCCGATTCGCTCCAGATAAAATACTTGATATGCGTTATCACTTTTTATCACCCCAGCTTCAAGGTCAAAGGTTATACAAGGTCTTTGCTTGTCTGGGTCACTGCCATCGATTGCTGTGTAGTAATTTGTGGATGGGTGTGTATTGTGCTGTTTGTGTTACTCTTGTTCAATTTTTTAAAAATTAATTTCTCTTGTAGAAAAAACAATCTATGCAAAGGTCAAGAGGTCATAGTACAACATGCACATAAACATCAGAGTCACTAAAACCAATATGGCTTCTGTGACCGTTTGAACCTGTTTATTGCAGAAACTATAACCAAGACACGGATGAAGAAGAGAGCGAGGAAGAGCCTGAAGAGGAGGGCTCTGAAGAGGACGAAGAGGACGAGGAAGACAATGACTACAAAGCCATGGGGCACAGCTGTGAGTATAACATTTTATCGTCCAGACGTCATATTAATATTATAAAGTGTGTAAGAAGCAGGTTGCTGTAGGATTCAGTGGGTTCACTTGGTGCTGATGTTTAGGAATGAGAGGAATGCTGATGGGAAAGCTCATCCCTCGTTCTGCCTCTATTGTCTGTGTGTTGTCACGGAGCACAGCTCGAGTCTGACGCTCACTTTGAAGCTTTCCATGTCTCACTCGGGCTTCACTTAAACTATGTGGCAGGATGATCCCCTCTGTCAGCTCCGGCCTGCACGTCAGGCAGAACGATAAAGAAGTTTAGCTCTGCAGCTCAACAGGGGGATGTTAATACATTTAGGAGCCGGTTAATTTTGTTATTTCTACAATGAGACTCTCGGGACCAGAACTGGATTTTTCTTAAAGGTTTAGCAACAGAAAGCATTAATAAGCAACCATTAGGCTTTTTTTTTTTTTTCAGATTTCATACCATATTTGTGATGTTAAAATGCTTATGTTCACATCTTTTCTGACCTTGTTTCTTGTTTACAGTGAGGCCGAGAAAAAAGAATAAGCTGTCGTCATCTCGGCAGAAAAACTCCAAAAGTAAATCTAAGAAGCCGGCGTCCTCCAGCAGTCAGAGCAGCAAGCAGAGGGCAGGCCCAAACAGTCTCGCAGACATTGATGAACTGGTAAGACATTATGCTAACAAATACAGAGGAAACCCAGTAGAGGGTTGACAGATATTTGATCGTCTTGTCGGGCATGGGTCTGCAGGTGCGGCAGAGTTCTCAGACCGGAGTGAGCAGAAACAAGCTGGAGTTGGAAAGATGTGAAGAAATCCTCAATAAACTGCTGAAATTCCGCTACAGCTGGCCTTTCAGGTGAGCAAAAACACAATGTCTCGTGTCTTAAGAGTAATTTCTGGTCAACCGAGGCCCAGTTCGAACACAATTTAAAGCATTTTGTCAATAAATGTTCCTGAACCTGAAACTAGTATCTAACTGATAATAAAGTGGACATTCTGAGTGCAGTTATGATGTAACATCCTGTGATCCAAAGATGATGATGCATCTGTTTTATACATAGTTTTTGTTGTATCTCTCTGTGACTACTTCACACTTCTTATATCTAGAGAAAGTATACAGGTATTTCCTGCAAAAGTGCAGTGCGAATGCTTATTGCTGAAGAACTTGCTGAAAAACAGCTGAAATTAGCTAAAAACATGCTGAAATGGAAGAGCAAGCCTAAATTAGCTAAAGATAGCAGAAAGAACACATATTTGCTGAATTTGGTTTAAATAAGCAGAAATAAGCACAAAAAGTTGTAAGTTTGCTAAAAAAAAAAAAAAAAAGCTGAAATTAGCTAAAGAAATGGCTGAAAAGGCAGAAAGAAGCTTAAATTGCCAGAATGTAGTGCAGAGAGCACATTTTTGCTGAATAAGGCTGAAAAACGATTAAATTTTTGCAAAAAAAATGTGTAATTAGCTGAAAATGCTCAACTTGGCATAAAACATTTACCGTATTTTCTGGGCTATATGTCGCGCCGGAGTAGAGGTCGCATCAGTCAAAAATGCCCCGCGCCCACAAAAAGTGTGTAGCAAATCTGTGTTAGCGGAGTGATATGTAATTTGATGAGACCAGCTTCCTGGTCTCATCACATTACATATCACTCCGCTAACACAGATCACAACCCATTCATGTATTACTGAGCAGCACTATATACTACAGGGACAAAGGTGGCTTGTGGCTCCAACCACGAGCTCTACAGCGTCACCCCGCCTGCACCTCGCCTCTTCCCGGGGCTGCAGACAACATGCCTTGCTGCGCCTTTCCTCCCCAGTCCGGCAGCTGAGGGACGGGTCCCCCTTGCCCCCAGCACGTCTGCCGACTGGTGCAAACAAATACCTTTTAGGTGTTAATCTTGTTAAATTTCAAAGCACTGCAACAGCAAGTCCTCCTGCTGATGTTATGATGCTAACGTGTTGTGAAGACGATGGTTAATAAATACAGTTCATGATGAGTCCGTCAAGCGTCCATCTTCTTGTAGTTAAAGCAGTAAGTCAACATATACTACAGTCCCCATTTTCTTTTGCAGTGCATTTTACTTGTGTTAAGTTTTTCTCAGTTGTCTCGTAAGTGAATGTTTTGGGGGAGGTTATCGGTAGAGGAACAACCTATAGTTGTCAAAAGGTAATGCAATTGGTAATGTTTAATCTTTGGGTCATGTCAGTGAATGAACATTTAAAGCGTCAGTCAAAAATTGTGTCACGAATAGGGATTAAAAAAAAAACATACAAGTTGCTTCAGACTGTACGTCGCAGGACAGACCAAGCTAAGAAAAAAGAGTGATTTATAGTCTGGAAAATACAGTAAATAGTAGCTGAAATAGTTGAACTTGCAGAAAGAAGTTGGAAAAAGCTAAAAATTGTGTAGTTAGTAGAAGGAATTGGAAAGGAGCACAAAACGGCTGAAAGTAGCTTTATTTGCACAAAGAAGCTGAAGCAGAACAAAATGTGAAAGAATCAGTTCAAGGTTGTAAACAGATCTTAAGATTTGAAGGATGTAAAATGAGCTCAATTCATTTTCCATGAGGAAAAAATGACAGAAAAGGCTAAATATTTCAAAAAGCTAAAGCTGCACCAATACCAAAAGTCACAGCAGGATTTTCCTGGAAGAGCTGAACATTTTGATTTATGATTTGTCGAAATAGCACAAAAATTATGGATGAAAAAGAGGCTGAAAAATGTATGGATTAGTTTAAAGAACACGGAATAGTGCATATAAACAGGATCACAATAGTGTGAACACTTAATAAGCTTTCACACTATTATAAATAAATACTTGTAATTGTTTTTCAGTGTCAGTCTAATGTTGGACCTGTTGCGGTCTCTGCTGCCTTTCAGGGAGCCGGTTTCCCCGGATGAGGCAGAGGACTACCTGGACATCATCTCCGAGCCCATGGATTTCCAGACAATGATGGACAAGTTCAGCCAGGGCTCGTACCGCCACGCCCAGGACTTCTTGGATGACATGAAGCTGGTTTTCTCCAACTCGGAGGAGTACAACCAGCAGGGCAGCACCGTGCTCTCCTGCACCGTCAAAACAGAGCAGACCTTTGTGGAGCTGCTCCGGAAGCTGCTGCCCGGCCTCAGCTACCTTCGGCGACGCCCTCGCAAGCGCGTTTGCCCGGCACCTCCTTCGTCCGAGGAGGAGGAAGAAGATGACGAAGAAGAAGAGGGGTCTAAGAAGAAGAGTAAGAAGATGCAGAATAGCAAATTGAGCAAAAAGAGCAGCAGAAACGATCGCGGCCGGAAGAACGAAAAGAGCGAAAGCGAGGAAGATGAAGAGGAGGAGGATGAAGAAGAAGAGGAGCCAAAGAAGAAGAGTAAGAAGATGCAGAATAGCAAATTGAGCGAAAAGAGAAGCAGAAACAATCGGGGCCGGAAGAACGAAAAGAGCGAAAGCGAGGAAGATGAAGAGGAGGAGGAGGAAGATGATGAAGAAGAGGAGCCAAAGAAGAAGAGTAAGAAGATGCAGAATAGCAAATTGAGCAGAAAGAGCAGCAGAAACAGTCGGGCCCGGAAGACCAAGGAGAGTGAAAGCGAGGAAGATGATGATGAGGAGGAGGATGAAGATGACAACAAGAGGAGAAGTAAGAGGACCACTGTCACCTCCTCCCGGAAGGATTACAGGGAGCAGGACAGCGACGGTGAGCGGGACACACGCAGAACTCGGCAGCAGGGGCCCCGGAGCAGCAGCGACGCTCGCTCCAACCAGCAGCGACATTCCAAGAGGCAGAAACGCTCGTGAAGTTTCAATGTCTACTTCAACCACCCTGTCCACTCCTCAGAACCAACAGCTCCTCCTCCTCCTCCCAACGCCAGCGAGACTCGCCCCTCAGACGGAATCCGTGTTCATTATTTTACGCTCACATGTTGGAACAACAGAAGAAAACTGGCTTGTGTTTGTAATGCGTTTAGTGTTTGTCACGTGGTGTTCAGCCAAGAACGACGAGACCTTTCCAGTGCAGTGGAAGTTCTCCAGCTGTGACCTCTTCACCAGCACGCGCAGGTGGAAGCTGAAACAGACCTTTGAGTTCACCTCTGCCCTGCCTGTGAATCTGTCCAAGTTCAGCTCAGTCACATAAACTTGGAAGGTTTTCGAGTGGGGGGGTGTCACTGGCAGGACGAGACGTGACAACATTAGAACTAAATGGACTCACTTGTGGCTCGTAGAGCCGTCAGCCTCTTCTCCTCTGTAGTGCCCCGCCACGTTAAAAGACTCTCCTGTAAAGTTCACGAGGCAGCAGCTGCAGGAACAGAGACATGTGTAAACAGTATTTAAAACCAGTGTCATTTTGTTTTCCTTTGGAACGTGGGCATTTCTTTCTTTTTTTTTAAATATTTGATATATTTTTGCACATATTTGATAATGTATATGAGAAGTTGTTAGTGAACCCAAACCACATCCAGTCAACACACAGAGATAAAAACACATCTGGCTTATTTTTAGTCTCTACAGTGGCAGAGAACCAACAACTGCTCTGTGGATTGCAGATGTGAACATGGGTCCTCTGAGGGTTTGGTGTAGTCACCAGGAGGCGTTCTACTCCTGCCTCTTCAAACAGACCAGCTTGAAAACATCAGTCTCCCGAAAATGTTTAATAGAAACTTCAGCATACGCTCATTTTTGTAGCAAACACACGGGGGGGGGTTGCTGAACTTAATCTAGAGAAGTTATTTTTCTGAAGTTGCCAGCTATGTGTTTGTATATATTTATATATTTGTGTATACTGATAAGGCAATGGTTGGTTTGCCCTGTTCTGTCTGTACTGTGCTATACTGTTTAGTGCTGTTGTCATCCACGCTTCCCCTGAATTTGTTCGGCCACTAATTATTTTCACCCACTATATTTTGTGTTTTCTTTAAACTTGGCTGGTAAGTTTTCAGCAAACAAGCCAAAAGACGACTGCCCTTCTGTGTCATCCAATTGTAAATGCTTTCTTTTGTCTTGGAGGAAACTGCAAAATCCTTTTACACTTACTTTTATAAATATATAAATATATATTTATAGTCTAAAGTTGGGTTTGGGCAGGTCAGAGGTTTCCCATGTAAAGGCTGGATGGACCTGACGAGTGGCTCGGATCAGACCAAGTCACTGCCATCTGTAAATCTTTGGAAGAGATGAACATGGGAGGAAGAACGGGCTAGCCTTGGTGATCGACGTATGTCTTCTTTTTAATAAAAGTTATCCAAACGATAAAAAAAAAAAAAAAAAAAAAAAATGACAAATGTTTAAATCAAACAGCTGCAGTTTGCAAATGAGGAAATGAAACAGGTTAGACATGATGATGAACTTTGCTGCAAACCA
>JAVCKU010000071.1:16899587-16910388 GCA_032273985.1 Hypsolebias coamazonicus
GATGAACTCGCATTATGGTTTTGGCAAAAGTGTTTTACATCGGATGCCATTCCTGACACAACCCTCACCATTTGCCCAGGCTTGGGACCGGCACAAGAGATGCACTGGCTTGTGCTCCCTAGTGGCTGGTTTCACTGCATTATAAGTATCTACAACTGATATTATATACTAAAAATAGGTTTACAAAGTGTTTATAGAGGAAATAATAACATATCTATAAACTATTTATTAGCCGTCTACCGGTAAAAGGGGAGGCTTATTGTAAAGTGGTACCAGAATTTGAATTCAGTGTTTACTTTGGTGGGTTTTTTTTTTCCTCCCCTCTTTTGGCCTTGGATTGTTATTTTGTTTAATTGGTGGTAAATATTTTGCATCAAGTTAATAAGTACTAATGTTTTCTGGACGATCTTCTAAATGTTTGTGCTCACTGTTTATTTCTAAAGTCACAGTTTGTGTAATTCTAAGAACAACAAATCCATTAAGTGGAAATAAATGGCAGAGATGAACTCAGCTCACAGAGCAAGAAAAAAAAAAAACTTAAACTATAAAATAAATCTTTTTTGTTGTTGTTGTTTTTTAACTGAAACATATTTCATGTTTGTGTCACCAAATATTAATGAGGGAACTTCATAAATTATTTGTCCACAGAACAAACCTTTTTGTGCAGCCTTTCTTTAATGCTAAATATTCAACAAAATACAAGAGAGTATGTAAATATTCAGGATGAATAATTCAGTGTACTCGGCATAAAAATTGCATTTAGAACAATTTATTAAAATCATATAATATTTATTAAAAGCAGGAATAAAAATAAAAGAAATAGAAGCATGCATCATCAGGATTGTACTGAATGGGAATGAATTGCATAAATGTGTTGCATTTTGATTGATTTGGTTTATTACATAAGCATAAATGACATTAATTCAAATAAATATATGCTATTCATTTTGTATGGGCAACCTGATTATTATGCAATTCAAACAATTTACTTTATGTATTTGAAATAAACTTGTTATTATTAATTTAGAGTAATTATACTTTATTATTACTCAATACATAAACCTGAGGATTATGCATTTAAAATAAATCGGTTTTATCACACGAATGAATATGCATCATGTAAGATTTATTAGATTGGTTTGTGTTGAAATTATCTTTTAAAAAGTAAATGGGAATTTTCATGTAATAAAATCACATAAATCTTAAAAGTTAGGGTTAAATATTTCTGAGAGTGACTAGAAAACTTGACTTTTGTCCTTACTTCTTCTTTAATGTCAACATTTTGATGGAGGCCTGAGCAAACATCAGTCCATCATGTGACTTGGCCTCACATGTCATGCTGCTTATGACCTCAGATCTCAGGTCAGTTTGAGTCCAGCTGCAGGGTTCAAACTGTCAGAGGACCTGGGGCTTTGTTTCCGTGCAGCTGAAGATGACTGTGCTCTGCAAAATGCAACTCTATACATTCACAGCCAGAATCCTCTGAAGAAACCCCAGACTAAAGGGACACTGTGTTGAAATATTGCAACACAGGCATTTTTTGTTTGTTTAATTGATGGGCAGCAACTGTCCAAGGCAATTGTTTGCCTGAAATGAGGCGAAAAGTCGCAGAAGTTCCACATGCAGTTACACAATAATTCAAATGGAAACAGATTCAAGCTCGATTAAAAGGAACTCCATTACCTGGAATTAAAAATATGATTTTTTTTTTTTTTTTTGCATCGACACTCCGCTGACTTTATTGCAAAAGTAAAATTGATTTAAATTAATAATTTTTGCATGCAGGGAGACAAATGATGAGACACAAATGTTCCTGGGTGGTTGGTCAAAATTTGACTCAAAATAATAATGTATAAATATAATTATTTATGATAGTTATTTGTCAAACATGTCAAATCTCTCCTCTTTTTTTTCATCATTTTGATCAACTCAATCTAAACTCATTGAGAGTTTTGGTACACAATAAACAGATGTGCTTTCTTTGTTAATAAAATTGTTAGCAGAATATTTAAAAGTCATTGTTCATTCAAGGCAGAATTACTTGTGTCACAGAGAAAGATCTTGTACCTGTATATCTTTGGTGTGATGTCCTTTTAAGAAACTGTTTCCAAGAGTGGACTCTTCAGAGTGCTCAAGGAAATTTCTTTTAATTTAAACTCTTCCCGACAGACTTGTTTAAATATCTACAGCTGAAAGGCTGGGAACAGACAAAACTTAAGAAAATTGTTTCCAAAAGTTTTATATGAAAGCCCATTAGAAAAAAAAGATTTATCCTAAAAAGATTATATCTAAAATGTATTTACTGATAAACAAACGTTGTCTGTATGAACATTTAATACCAAGCAATTTTATTTCTAAAGCACTTAAAATACAAAATAGCAGCTGACTGAAGAGCTGTATATAAAAAAACAACTATATATAAAAAATTAAATCAAAACATCACAAGTAAAATAAAACACCATTAAGGCACAGATGCTAGCTCACTCTAAGTTAAAAGCCAAAGGGGAAAAAAATAACTAATGAGGAAAAATGGGAAAAATATTTAGACAAAATAGACACAATCCAGAGATTTATTTTATTTTATTTATTAATTTATTCATTTTAAATTAAAACACAAAACAATTTCACAGTACTATATGATAAAAAATGAAAAGTAGCAGAAAGAAGAAGAAATCTTGTTATATCTGCCCCTTTTAAAAAAAATCAATTCAAACAATCAATTCAAACAACAATCATCTATAAATAACAAAACAAATAACAAAAGATGGAAAATAATCCTCACAGAGTCGCAACCCAAATCTGTTAAACTGTATTCAACTAAAACAACTCCAACCCAGTCTCCTTGATGCTATAGATGTAATAAAATGATCAGATTTAAATCAGATGATCTGGGCCTAGAATAAACTAAGAAGTGTTGGGGTTCGTTATACAACTGGATAAATATTCCAGAAACAAATCATGAGTAACCTAAGTATTGCTTTGCTTGGTGGACACAGATATTTAAAATAATTTAAATCATTAGCAGCAGAAGCTAGCTCTATGTCACAATGACAGCAATAAAATAAAATAAAAGTATTCTGATGTTGTGAACAGATTGTTCTATTTTTATTGTTGTCTGTCTAAAACAGGTCTCTCTTATAAATGATCCTTCGTGACTCAGTCAGACTAAACTTTTCATATGATGCTATTTCTATTTTAAAGTAATTCTTGACCTGCCGTTGTGTATCTGTTCCTCCATCCGGTTCCTCTCAAACCCAGCCAGTTGAAGCAGATGACCGCTTGTCCTGAGCCTGGTTCTGCTAAAGGTTTCTTCCTCATGATGGAGTTTTTTCTTTCCACTGTCGCCTTCATGCTCGCTCAAGATGAGAGTCTGTGATGAAGTTAAGCTCAAAGCAGTCTGCTGCTCAGGTAAATAATGTCACTAACTTACTTTTTATACATTAATATTTCTGTTCAGTGCCCTGAGACAACTTCTGTTGTGACTTGGCACTGTATAAATAAACTGAACTGAAATTGTTATATAATAACCAGATAATAGAAACTTGAAAGGAGTGTAATGGTAATGGACTGTACTTATAAAGCGACTTTCTGTCTTATCAAGATAGTCAAAGCTCTTTACAGTACAATCTGTGCCCTTGTTTACCCATTCATACAGCAAATGGCTTAAATGTTCTGTTTTTGATTCAATTTTTCCAAACTGAGTTCTGTCACAAAGATACATTATCTAAACAGGTAAGATATTATTGGTTTGAAACCTTTCCAAAGAACCCTACTTAAAAAGCTCCAAAGTATCTCCTGATTGTCAGCCATGTTGTTTCTGTACACAAAGCTGCTGTAGGCTGTAGCATCATGACTAAGTTGAGCTCTAATGAAAGTGTCAACGTCTTGGTACAGCATCAAATACCAGCTACACAAATGGTACTTACATGGTCAATTTGCAAGTTAACAACCATGTAACGGTAAGTTTGGCATGCTGTTTGGCGACATTCAGAAAGAATAACTGGCATTGTGCCTCCTATTAGTTCAGGAGCCACGAGGTCTGACCACAGTGTGTCCTGCGCACCACAATAGGCTACCATTGTGTATTTTTGGGTATGTTTTCATTTAAAGTAATTGTGTTATTTCTTCATGACCTGAAAAGAGAATGTTAGAAGGAACGGGGCAATTTGTGCAACTGAGCATTTTAACTATTTTCAGTCCTACATGTGATTTGTTTTGAGAGGGTCAGCGTTATTTACTTTAAGGTTCGGTAGAGGGAATGGATATATGTTATTTATTCCTCCCCCAATTACTGTCTTCTGCGTATGTCAGGGTTCTGTATTTCTCTGTAATAAGTAGTCTCCATAAATTACCCCCCAGCTTTTATTTCTTGCATTTATCAGGGGGTCCGGTGGAGTGTTGGTCTTGTAATTACTACCCCTTACATATTGGTTATCATATATCAGGTACAAAGCTATAAACATGCCCTGGAACAATGGAGGAGCCTTGCCAAAGCCTGCCATGACATGGCTATCCCAGAGACTTGGCCTGTTTCAGGCTGTTATGAGTGTAATAAGAGACACCTCACACATAAAGCGGTACATCTGGACGAGCGCACGGCTTTTCACAAAGAGCATAAAGGCAAATTGTTGAGGCTTGAGTCGCGCCATTAGCTCTTTGTTAACATTGTAATCTGCAATGTGAGCAGAATTAGCCGACACAAAGAGGCGAGGGAAAGTTAATATCAACTGGAGTTGTAGTTTTCTTGCTCTCTGATTCCAGCTGCAGTTCTATCGTCTGCTCAGGGCTCACTGTCCAGAGCTGCAGTTTGAAACAGTTATTTGTTGTAACGAGAGGACGGCGTGCACGAAAAGGTCTCACTTTCACTCTTGAGCAGTTTTATGCAATGGCTGTTAGGTGACTGGGCCCGCTTCACCCCTCCAGTCCATCTGCGTTCCTCAACGACATGATTTCCTTTACAGCCGGGAGCAGGTAGCCCAAATGACACCGCTGCCGTTTCCTGAAGACGTCAGCATTTCTTAAAGTTTAACAAGAGAATACTGGTAATTGAGCTGTTTCATAACCGCCGAGTTTCAGGATGATTCAGGATCTTTCTAGCCAAAGAAAGAAAAGCCATTATGCACTATGGTTACGAGGTATTTTGGAGATTCAAAATCATAAAACAGTGCGAATGCATAATCTAAATTAAAGGCCTAGCATACCTTGAAGGAATGGATATCGCTCGCTGACGTTCATGTCAGAGTTTCAGATTAATATTATCCTGTGATGAGAAGGGGCGTTGATCAAACCTTGAAAATAAGGCGACATGCAGTTTCATGCAACACTGATTTTGGAGGGTGAAGAAGAGGGATGATCAAGAGAGATGAACGGAAACACAAACCAAAAGGTGTCCCAAAAACTGAGGTCTTGGAAAACATGTTGAAACTATTAAAGTTCATGCTCAGTAATCCAGGTACATAATCCAACAACGATCAGTCAGGTCATCTGGATGGTTTCCTTTTTGTAATGTTGAGACATCTTGTCCTTTAGTTTAGTTTATTTCTTTTATTCATTTTATAAAATAAATATATAACAATAAACAATTATTCACATGAAAACAAAAAAAAAACAAAATATAAAATGAAAGGTGGCAGAAAGAAGAAAGAAATCTTATTATATCTGCCCCCATTTGATTCATGTCTCCAAATTTTCCTGTCATCCAGGTATCAGGTGTACACTCTTACTCACCAAGAGACGTTTCTGGTGGCCCAACATGGATAGTGACATCAAGGATTATGTGAGTGCCTGTTCCATCTGTGCATGTAATAAAAACAATAACCAACCACCTGCAGGCTTACTGCTCCCTCTACCTACACCTGGATGCCCATGGCCTCACATCGCACTGGACTTCGTCACCGGCTTATCCCGTCCGAAGGGAATACACTGGTATGTATTATCACTGATAGATTTTTTTTAAGCAGCCCACTTTATTCCTTTGACAAGCCTCCCCTCAGAGTTCGAGACAGCCCAAATTATGATAAAAACATGTTTTTCGTCTTCACAGCATTCCCTTGGATATTGTTTCTGACAGAGGCCCACAGTTCACTTCTCAAGTTTGGAAGGCCTTTTGCCAGGCCCTGGGTGCCACCATTAGTCTAACATCGGATTATCATCCCTAGTCTAATGGTCAGACCAAAAGGTGCTACCAGGAACTGGAAGTCGCCTTAAGGTGCGTCATTGAAAAATAACCCCTCCACTTGGAGCCAACATCTACCTTGGGTGGAGTATGCACACAACTCTCAAACCTCTTCCACTACTATTCTGTCCCCTTTTGAAGCTTCACTAGGGTACCCACTACCCTTATTCCCCACCCAGGAATCTGGCATCTCCATCCCTTCCATACAGCATAATCTCTGCCGGTGTCGCAGGTTTTGGCACCAGACCAGAGCAGCCCTCCTACGTACTGCAGAACAAAATAAGAGGTTCGATGACCGATATCGCTCTGCTGCACCACAGTATCAGGTGGGACAAAAGGTATGGCTTTCCACACGAGATATTAAGTTGAAAGACTCCCCCAGAAAGCTGACCCCAAGGTTCATTGGCCCATTTCCAATCATAAAGATAATAAATCCATCATCGGTCTGCCTCCAAGTACCTTCATCATTAAGAATCCATCCAACATTCCACATATCCCAGATCAAGCCTGTCACCACCAGTCCTCTGAACCCACCTACCAGCCTCCCTCCACCCCCTATCTGATCAATGAAGACCCTCTCTACACCGTAAGGCGCCTCCTGGACGTTCGACAAAGGGGATGAGGTTTCCAATACCTCGTGGATTTGGAGGGTTATGTCCCTGAGGAGCGGTCCTGGGTTCCTCAATCATTCATTCTGGATCAATCGTTAATAACCTTTTTTTTTACTCGGCCCACCCCGAGAAAAGATTGCCAAGTGGCGATACTTGGGGGGGGGGAGGGGGCACTATGGGATTCTCAGTTTCCAACCGCTTTCCTGTTTGTCGACCCGACAACTGATTGACAACACTTGCACCTCGTCTGCCAGACCTATTTACCCTGCACTATTCAAGTCCCAGCCAGAGACTCATCCTACGCTGGAGCATTGATTACCCTGGGTAATTCTGTGACAGCCAGCCTTAGAATTGTGCTTGTGCTTCTCTAACCTGTTGTTGTTCTGCCCACCAGTTCTGTTTCCTGCTCCTGTGGATTCTACTCGTTTCTTCCTTGGACCTCTGGCTGGCTCTGGTCGTCAAAACCTGCACACCCAACTCACCTCAGCTAACCACATTCTGGACACCTGGACACAATACTTCTTCAAATTCCTACTTACCTCTCTGGACTTCCTCTCGCCATTGTACACAGCCGCCAATCCTCCTCGGTGCCTGCAACAAACAAACACAGTAAGAAGGCTTCTATCTATAGAAAGCATAAAATCAACTATTGTTGCCAAGAGACTCATCTTGTTCTCCACTTCTCCCCACAGCAAACCATCATGTTTATCCTGCACTGTAAATAAGCATTCACCTTTTGTATCCTGTTGTCCTCGTCTCTTTTTGGTCTGCCAATTGGGGTCAAAAATACTGCCATCATGTTAGAATGCTCCAGCCCACCAGACTAAAGAGAGTCAGAGAGACAAGACCATTCTGTTACAAGGTGCTCGTATCGATAACCATGAACGTACACTAAATCAAATTCTCTCCCAGCAGCAAGAACGTGCCAATATGGTCCACACACTTGGACAGCAACTGTCCTCGCTGGTCACCAAGGACCCTGCACCCCATCCATCCAGACCAGTACCATCCCCGGTCCCGACTTTTAAACACGAACCTGATGTTCGACCATCGGAGTTCTTCACAGTAGATTCAAAGCTGGTTGGTGGATTCCTGCTGCAGTGCAAGCTAGCCTTTAGCCAGGTTCTGATCAGGTATGCCTCTGATGCGGCCCACATCATGTACATCATCAGCGCCTTGAAAGGCAAAGCCCTGCAGTGGGCCCACGCTCACCTTTAATCCTGGCCCATCACTTCCCTGCCTTACTCATCCTTTATAAAGGATTTTCAGTTGGCCTTTGACCACCCTCTGTTACAGGAGGAGGTCCAACAGAGACTATTTACTATATGGCAGGGTTCTAGTTCGGTCGCGAAATCCTCTATCCACTTCCGGGTCATCGCTGAACAATTTGGATGGGACAAACGCACGCTACAGAGCGCTTTTTGTAACGCACTAAATTATAACATCAAAGACCAGATTGCTACCATTGGAGCACCCAGCGATTTAGAGGAATTAATTATGTTAGCAATCTGAATAGATAACAGAAACCAGGAACGCCACCTGGAAAAGAACTACAGGTTCACGGATAATGGATAACTTTCCCACCAGAAGTAGTTCTTCTGCGTCTGTTCTTCCTGATCCTGAACTGATGCAGGTGGGTCGAACAAGACTGCCCCCCGTGGAGAGACAGTGCAGACTCTCAGCAAATTTGTGCATTTACTGTGGCAGAAGCGGCCACTACTTAAGAAACTGCCAACTTAGTTTAAAAGGGGAGAACCACCAATAAATCTGGAGATATTGGTGGGAAGTATTTCAATGACTCCTGAAAGGAATTTTTTGTTTACAAGCATTAATTTGTGTTGATGACATTAATTTTCCTGTCCAGGCCCTGGTAGATTCTGGAGCTGAACAGAGTTTGATCAGTCTAGACATAGTCCAACATCTTAAACTCCCTACAGTCCCCCTCAACCAAGCCATACACATTTCCGGTCTCACTGGCCAGATTATTTTTGCTGTAACTCAGAAAACCAATAAACTTCAACTAGTTTTATCTGGCAACCATCATGAAAAGTGTGAATTTCTCATTTTTGAATCTTCTCGTCCTCAGCTTATTTTGGGTTACCCCTGGCTCATCAAACAATCCATTGATTAACTGGTGAAATAACATGATTGAGAGATGGAGAGATGACTGTTCTAGCTCTTGTTTACACTCTGCAGATTCTCCTGGATCTTTTCCCCTTCTGTCAAAGAAGAGATAGACCTGTCTAAGATACCTCCCCTGTACCATGCGTTGGCTACAATTTTTAGTAAACAGAGGGCCATTTCTCTTCCTCCTCACAGGCCCTACGACTGTCCCATCAATCTGCTCCCTGGGGCTCCCTTACCTTCCAGCAGGCTCTACAATCTTTCAGGTCCTGAGAGGGAGACGATGAAACAATACATTGAGGAATCTCTTAAGTCGGGAATCATCCGTCCTTCCACCTCCCCTCTTGGAGCTGGGTTTTTCTTAGTCTCTAAAAAGGATAAAACCTCAAGACCCTGCATAGATTTTAGGGGGTTAAACCAAATTACAATTAAGAACAAGTACCCACTCCCTCTAATGAATTTTGTCAATGAGCCATTACAAGATGCAAAGATCTTCACTAAGCTGGATCTTCGCAACACCTACCACCTAGTCAGAATACGCAAGGGAGATGAATGGGAAACCACTTTTAAGACCCCCCCCCCCCCACCCCAGGACATTTTGAGTTTCTGGTTATGCTGTTCGACCTGACCAATGCACCAGCAGTGTTTCTGAACCTCATTAATGATGTTTTAAGACTTTCTGAACTTTTTTGTCTTTGTTGGACGATATTCTGATCTTTTATAAGGACTCGGCTAAGCACACTGACCATGTTAAAGCAGTTCTCCAGAGACTCCTAGAAAACAACCTGTTTGTAAAAGCGGAGAAATGCGATTTTCATATGCCTTCCATCACTTTTCTTGGTTTTATTTTTGAGGAAGGACGAGTTCGCCCTGACCCAGAGAAGATGAGAGCAGTGGCAGAGTGGCCCACACCACAGGATCCCAAGCAGCTCCAATGGTTCCTGGGATTCGCCAATTTCTACCTGCATGTCATCAAGACCTACAGCCAGGTAGCCACACCACTCACCCAGCTCACGTCTTCTCTCCTTAAGTTTGCTTGGTCCCCAGAAGCTGAAATTGCTTTTTAGACACTCAAAATACTTTTTTCCTCGGCGCCGATTCTCTTTCACCCGGACCCCCATAGGCAGTTCATAGTGGAGGTGGATGCTTCTGATACAGGGGTAGAAGCAGTTCTATCACAAAGATCCTCTACTGACCGTAAGGTCCACCCTTGTGCATTTTTCTCTCAGCGTTTGTCACCTGCATAAAGAAACTATGATGTAGGCAATAGAGAACTGTTAGCCATCAAAATGGCTTTAGAAGAATGGAGGCACTGGTTAGAAGGAACTGAACAGCCATTTGTTATTTAGACTGGCCACAAGAATTTAGCTTATATCCAAGAAGCTAAAAGACTAAACCCCCATCAGACTCGGTGGTCATTGCTCTTCTCCAGATTCAACTTCTCAATCACATACATACCCGGTTCAAGTAATGTCAAACCAGATACCTTTATCCAACAGTTTTCTCTCCCTAACACACTTGAGGTACCTGCCAACATCCTTCCTCAATCCTGCACTGTGGGTGTCATGACCTGGGCCATCAAAAAAGAGGTTTGTGAGTCTCAGAAGACTGAACCCGACCCTGGCACCGGCCCATCTGGGATACTTTTTGTTCCCTCTGCCACAGTGAGTAAAGTCCTGCATTGGATTCACGTCTCCAAATTTTCCTGTCATCCAGGTATCAGGCATACACTCTTACTCATCAAAAGACATTTCTGGTGGCCCAACATGGATTGTGACATCAATGATTATGTGAGTGCCTGCTCTATCTGTGCATGTAATAAAAACAATAACCAACCACATGCAGGCTTATTGCTCTCTCTACCTACACATGGACGCCCATGATCTCACAT
>JAVCKU010000071.1:17019358-17030252 GCA_032273985.1 Hypsolebias coamazonicus
CCCTCCCCCTGAGAAAACTCACGGACGAGATGAGCGCCCCGCCATGGCAAGTTATGTAGGGGAAACACTGTATCCCAATGTCATATTCAAGTCTCTGTAGTAGAATGTGATCAGCTGTATCAAATGCAGCACTGAGGTCTAACAGGACCAGTATCGACATTAGTCCATTATCAGAGGCCATGAAAATATCATTAGTAACTTTCACCGGTACTGTTTCTGTGCTATGATGAGCTCTAAACCCTGACTGAAACTCTTCAAACCGACTATCGTAATTGCTGGGTACAAGCCGCTACTTTTTCCTCACACACTGAACCCCGCGGTTTATATGCAGGAGCGTTTAATTTATAAACAATAATCTTTTTAACCCCACCATCTGCTCCCCTGGGCACCCTAGATATCAGCTCTCTGCTCCACACAGAGGGCTGTGGTAGCTCAATGGTCTGTGGTTGCATCAGAAAGGGCATACGGTGTAAAAATAATTGCCATTTCTTCGTGGGACTCAGTTCGCTGTGGTGACCCCTGATGAAGGGAGCAGCCGAGGGAAAAAAGAAAAAGTCAAAGCTTGGACTCTGAGCAGTTCTTCCAGGTTGGCAGATATGCTGCTAATCGAAAAATCACAATAACAATGGAACGAGTTTGCTAGTCTGTTTATAAAAAATTAAAAAAATCTGCAGGGACCACTACTTTGTATGTAGATTTACTTATGACAGAGAATATGCTGCACTTTGTGTTTATTTTATTGTCACTGATATTTTGCTTCTGTTTGTACTCGTGTAACAGTCGGCGGGGCTCAGGCCTGGGCAAGCGCGGGGCAGCTGACGCTCGCCGACAGGAGAAAATGGCTGACTCCGACAACAACCAGGATGGAGCCAACTCATCTACTGCTCGCACTGATGAGACGTCACAAGGAGCTTCAGGTAGATATACCACAGTTTGTTGCCACAGTTCAACCCACAGCTCAAGTCGGGTTAAGATGCAGTAATTGCGTAAATTAGAAGACGAGGTGTACTCAACAAAAGTAGGGGTCAAAGAGATTTTTCTTCCTTTCCTACATCATTAAACCTTTTATCAATAAATTTATTTTTGCATAGCAAAAGCTAACAACTTTTAGAAATGTTTTTTTTTTTTCATTTTTTTTTTTTTTTTTTTTTTTTCCTTTAACCTTTGCACATTTTTTATTTATTATTGTTTCTTGTCCAGCTTCAAGCTCAGTTGCTGGAGCAGTCGGCATGACCACCTCAGGAGAGAGTGAGTCTGATGATTCTGAAATGGGAAGGCTTCAAGGTGTGTCAGAACACTGTTTTTTTTTTAACCCTCAGAGGGTCTGGTCTCATAGGGAAAAATCAGCCACACGTTTATTTTTGTTGGTTTTATTTAAAAAAAATTGGGTGCTGTCAATAAGCAATTGTTCTTGACAAAGCCTAAAAATTCTTTTGTTTGGTTGTTTTTGTTTGTTTATTTTATTTATTTAGATTTGATTCAAATGCTCCCAGCAACTTTACCTGCCCCTAGTGTTCTTAAATCTATTTTCTGATCCCATAATTTTTGTATTATAAAGTAATGCATTCTTTTCAGAGATTTTTTTAAAATTACTTCTATCTCTATGCTTTCACTATTTTAGTTGTATTTCAAAAGAAAAAAAAAAGACAGAGAAAAAACATCTGTCTGACCGCTTAGCGACACGTGTTTGACCGAACAAGGCACCATTTTCACCTACTGGATCTGGAGGGTCTGAATGGCTCGATGACCTTACCAATACTGGAATAAAAAATAATAATTTTGGCCGTAATTTACTGTTTTAAAGGACTATTTTCCACAAAAATCAACATACATTTGATTTTTAAATAAAAATACTTGTTTGTATTTATTTTTAACTAAAGCACTTAAAGTAGTAAAATTTGGCGTTTTTATTTTAGGATGAGATAGCTCTAAAATTGACTAATTTATTGTGGGGTAAAATACCAAATAGTATTTTTTAAGTATCGTAGTTATGTTAGGTGTTGGATTTTATTTTTATTTTTCCCCTAAGGAACACTTATTTTCATAAATTTTTAGGACCTTCTGAGGGTTAATCTAATGGCAAGTGAAATTTGTTTTTTTTCCAGCTGTTGAATGTGTTTACTCCCTAAAGCTTAGTATTTCGTCTTCCTGTAGCTTTACTGGAGGCCAGAGGTCTTCCTCCACATCTTTTTGGGCCCCTTGGACCCCGTATGTCACAACTTTTTCACAGGACCATTGGCAGTGGAGCTAGTGAGTACAGTTTTTTCATAGATTCACTATGATGCGTAAGACTCATCTTTTGTTACTTAGGCTGTCAGGCTACATAACGCCTCTGAAAGGTCCAATGACTGCTGTTTGTTAGTTCTGAGTTCACTCGCACCTTTACTGTAATCATCAACTTTTCATAGTGCAGTAACTACTTTTTCCAGTTCTTGTATTTCAGTTGTTTTGTACAGTTTTAGTAACTTTCTTACCGCCTATAAATTTGTATTTTACTGTATTTATTATTGCTTGTTTTTGTTGTATCTATTTTTTTTTCAAATCATTGTGTTGTGTGGTTTAAAGCAGCTTGATTTTTTTTCTTTTTTTTAATCTTATTCGTAACCTACTGAATAACTCTCTCTCTTGTTTTTCAGGCTCCAAGGCTCAGCAGCTGCTGCAGGGCCTTCAGGCTACAGGTGATGAGTCTCAACAGCTCCAAGCTGCAATAGAGATGTGTCAGCTGCTGGTGATGGGCAACGAGGAAACACTCGGTGGATTTCCTGTGAAGAGTGTTGTGCCTGCATTGGTAAGGTTTATTTAGTTTGGTCAGTAAAGTTTATGTAGTTTATGACAGTGCAGTTTATGTAGATGACAGTGACAGCTGTCAGTATTTTGAAGCTTCATCAGCCCAATGTTTTTCTTTGCTTGGAATAATGTGAACTTGATCTAACAGGGTTAAGTCAGGTCCTCTTTTTGAAATGTTTCTTCTTTTATCCAAAAGACTTCTTCAGTCTGAGCAGCTGCAAAAAACTCGGTCTCAAATAACTCCTTCTCATAGTGGATCAACCAGTTTGCTGGTGACATCCAAAACTAGGGGCCGTTTACACGGCGCATATTTTGAATGAAACTATAGCTTTCTCTCTGCGGTTCTGCCGATCATTTACACAACACCAGTGCCCCCCCCTCTTTGAATCCGGAGGTTTCTGAATCCACCTTGCAGAGTGGAGGTTTTTTGCTGACCCCCCGTTGATAACATAAACGTCTCCCGCTGCGCCTTTGTTTGAACCACATGCACGCACGCACGCGCGGACAGACGGCATTTCTATCAACATGGCGGCGGAAACGCACCGCTTTCTGAACTACGACTGATGGAATATATTTTGATTCTCATATTTAATTAATCTACACCTGAATGTAGCTGCTGTGACAAACATCTGTGTTGGAAGAGACACAGCTGGATCCACTTCTAATGTCACTGTTTATAGAACGTTGCAGGCGGAGATTTCACATCGCTCTGCACTATAACATACTCAATGTGCTACATATTAACAGTTTGAAATTAATAAACAGTATTTATGTTAGTGTGGGAGATATATAATGTTATCTGAGCTAAATGAAGCTGTTTGGACTCAAGTTACTTGATTTAAATGATGCGTAACATGTTGCGTAATATTAAAGTTGAAAATGAAGACACCAGGTTTATTTTTTATTTATTTATTCAACACCACAAACTGTGTATCACACAAACACTGAGAATTAAACTGAACACACTATTAAAGACACGTTAACCGAATTGTAACTTCTTTAATGAACTGGACTCTGCTCTGTTTTCATCCTGGATACTGGTCCCATCAGAACCGGTCCGCCTGGTGGTAGGACAGCTTCTCGACCTCGCAGGAAAAATAATAAAAACTCAGTTGGTTGTTGTGTGATCGAAGTAAACACAAGCAAACATTATTAAGAATGTTGACTTACCTCCTGTAAATCAGCTGATTATCACGGACTAAATTCCGACATCGTCCTCGTCGACTCGGTTCTGGTCCACTCATCGACTCGTGTGGATCTTGTTAGATGAAGCGGGTCCTGCGTGGCGTCAAATCTGTCGACTCTTATCCAAAATCCAGCTTTAACTTTTAAATACTGTTTATTATTGTTAAACTATTAACAATAACAGTTTAACAATAAACTGTTAAACGTTCAATAAACAGTGATATTAGAAGTGGATCCAGCTGTGTCTCTTCCAACACAGATGTTGCTCACAGCAGCTTCATTCAGGTGTAGATTAATTAAATATGAGACTCAAAATATATTCCATCTGTTGTAGTTCAGAAAGTGGTGCGTGTCCGCTGCCATTGTTGTTGATAGAAATGCCGTCTGTCCTCTCGTGCGTGGTGTGCGCATGTTCAAACAAAGGCTCAGCGGGAGACGTTTACATTATCAACGGGGGGTCAGCGAAAAACCTCCACTTTGGAAGGTGGATTAAAAAACATTCGGATTCAAAGAGGAGGGCCAGTGGTGTCGTGTAAACAATTGGCAGAACCGCAGAGAGAAAGCTGCGGTTTCACTCAAAATACATGCCGTGTAAACGGCCCCTCAGTCATGTTAACATCCCCTCTTTCCTCCTATTTTCTTAATCTATTTCTTCTGCCAGTAATATTAAGTTAAAGTGCCTTCACATATAAGTTAATTACAATCTCAATACTTGATCTGTTGTCTCCTTAAGTACTTGTCTGTTTCTGAAATTACGGACGTGTAATTTTCATCTGTTGATGTATATTTCATAGGAAGTTGATTAGAACCAATAACGTGTACATGTGTACATGAAGTTAGTTTAATGATCTGTTAAATAAATGACCTCATTTCGTTGATGGGTCAAATATTATTAACGTCTCATGTCACTTATATCTCTCATTTGGTCACACAAGATGTCTTTAATCCTAAAAAGAAGAGAATCCCTGAATAAATAAACAATTATTATTCTTGAACTTGAACTAGTCTTGAATAATTATTTGAGTGTGATATATAACCCTGTTTCACACCCTACACAGATACAAATAAAAAACTACATATAAAACTCTGCGTGAGTTTCACTTTACAAGAATGAATTATGAGCAGATTTTTCTTCCTCTCAGCTGATCCAAAGATTAATTGTTGAAAGTATCTTTGAAATCTGTTCAGTGGTTTATGAGATATTTTGCTAACAGACAAACAGGACTGACTCCAACAAATTATATCAAGTTTTAGACAAAAATGTTGCACAATGTGTTACACTCAAAGTATGTGTTGAGTATGATGCTCAGCTACTACCACAACAACTGTCAGCTCAACATCTGTCAAACTGGTTGAGTTATAGTCATGTTGGTGTTTCCTAAAGTCAGTTGGCTGTGGCGGCCATCTTGAATTAATTAAATTCAGGAGTTAATCAGTTTTACATGTATGTCCAATTATTAGTTTCTGAGAGTTTCACTAAAATCTGTTCAATTGTCTCTGAGATATTTTGCTAACAGACAAACAACTGATTTCAAAAGTTTATGGCAAAGTTTTAAACACGTATTATGTGTTATGAGACAGCATTCAGAGTAAAAGATGGAGGTCAGTCTCAGCTACTACCACACTGACATTTAACTCACATCCTTTAAAATTGACTGATTAGAGTTGTGTCCCAATCCAACGGCTGCATACTTCCAAGGAACCGGTCGATGTAGGCTGGGTCCTCCTAAGACCACATAGACCGGAAGTCAGCGGCTGTGAATTGGGACATGTCTTGCCTTCACGATTACATCGGCGTATGTCCTGTTGCCTACCAACCGTGACAGCCTCAGCCTAAGGAAGAAAGGAGATGAAATGTTGTTGTTTTTACTGCTTTTTTTAATTCTAGAGGAAATACAGGAACTTTATCGCCGCTGGCGGCATATTTTATTTCTTCTGCCGACAGACAATCATATCCAGGTAACGTACTTTTTTTTAGTCGATAAACTTTTAAGAAATAAATGTGAATTTCAACTAGTTTCATAGATAATTTCAGTGATTGACAGACTAATGTATTAACTTCATTAACTTGTGCATAATAAATAAATATATAAATTTATCTTAGTTACTAATAATTTAATAACATTTATTATAGTTTAATATTTGTAACTTATTTTAAATTTAGAATGCAGCATAACATTTTCCAATATTTTATAAAATCCATTACATAAATTGGCTGTAAAAATGTTAAAAACATGTTTTTTTTAATTATTTCATTAATAAAATAGCACTGAAGTGTTTTCATTGAGCATCAGTATATTTACATTAAGCCTCATTATTATGATAATGCTTTAATATCTTGTTAAAAAAATTAAAATCTTAAACTAATAATGTTTTTGTTGTTCGTTACATTTCCTGAACCAGACCAGACCCTTGTACTGGAGGATGAACCTGAGTGTCCCAGTCCTGGACCGGTACTTTAACCATAAGAAGATCCTAGACCGGATTTCTGATGAGGAGTCTCTGGCGGTGTTTCTTCATCTCCTGGACCTGGATCCACAACATGTTCGGGGGCGACAACTGGTGTTTGTTTTCTGGCTGACAGGTGGAGCATCCTGCAGGTGGTCTCAGGAGTGTTTGGGACACCTCGTTCTGCTGTCCACTGCATCATCCATCATACAGAAGTGGTGTCCATTCACCACCAGGTCATCCACCTACCTGAAAACCCAGAAGACCTGGAGGTGGTGTGCCGTGGGTTTGCAGAGTTGGCACGCCACAGAACCTTTTGTTGTTGTTTTGAACGAACTTACTGTTAATAAAATGAATTATTGGCAACTAGTTTTTGTAATCAATTTATTTTTTTCACAATTAAAACAACCAATAAAACAAAACATTTTTCAAACACATAAAGAAACTATTTATTTATTTGCAATTTTTTCTAGAATAGTAAAAAGTCTTTCCATTCTCTCCCTCCTTCTCTCTTCTGCCTCCCTCTGCTGCCTCATATCTTCTCTGATTAAGTCCATTAACTCATCCTCTCTGTCCTTCTGCCTCTTTCTTCCTCGTCTCTGTTCCGTTCTTTCCTCCTCCTCAGCCCTGTCTTCTTGGTCACCCACTTCTGCGCTTGGACCTGGAGTGTCCTCACGGATGGAGGCAATTAGGACAGGAGGTGCAGTGGAAGGTCTCTGTCCTAACGCCTCATCCATGAGGACAAACCAGGGCCAAGTCGCAGCAGTGGGCTTCCCACTAACTCCTTCTCCTGACCCTGGATATTTGCAGTCCTGAACAGAGGAAACATCACAGTTGGCAAAAGAGCAACAAACGTTTTTTTAAAAATGTTACATGTATTAACAGCTGCAGGTACAAATTATATTATTCATTACACATGTACATACTTTGTACTTCTTTTTTAAGTTGTCCCATTTCTTTTTAGCCTGCAGAGGAGTTACCTTCCCCTGCAAGCCCATCTTCTCCAAAATTATCCTAATAACATCAACATAAAATGAATGAAGAGGTGAAACATGGAAAAACCCACATTGAAAAAACAGTTTTCACAGCACATTGTAGCTGTATTTACTACATATTTAACTTATGTGTTCTTAAATTTTCTTTAAACTGTTATATATTTTATGAATTTAATCAGTGTACTAAAATATTAGTCTGGGCTACAACAACACAAGAGATTGCAGGTTATGTTCAGTATGAGGATTAATGAAACTACAGTACTCAGAAGCATAACATGAATAAATGGATTAGTACTTGTACCTCCATGCCACAGCTGCAGAATGTTTAGCCCCTGTAAAAAGGTGGCTGTTTTGATTCCTAAGCTTAATAAAAGCCTCGGTCTGCTCCTTGCTCCCTAAAAAAAATTAAAATAAAAAAAAAAGAAATTAGCTTAGCGGCGATAATTATACGATGGGACCCGCAGTACGAGCAGATAAAACATACAAAAAAAAAGTCTACGCAAATGACAAAAGACTATCATCCGCTTTAGTCATTTATGTCATAAATCATAACAGCTTTAAGCTTTTAATTTTTTTAATACCACATTTTTAACATACTTACATTTAAAAGTGTATTCCGTCGCTCCGTCCGCCATTACGTTCATCCAAAATTTTCCGTACATCCGCACGCGCAGTGTAAACGCAATGCATTTTGGGATAGGGTGGGCTGGGAAGGATACACGGGATCTGGCCTTGAAATTCGGCGAAAAGTAGACCGCATTCGTCGGCCGCATTGAAGGAGTCTTCGAATTGGGACAGGCCTTGGCGCATCGCTGTGACGACAGTGGCCTTCAAATGCGGTCTTGGTAGTATGCAGCCGTTGGATTGGGACACGGCTAATGTATGCTGGCGTTGTGTTACGTTGAAAAAAAAAAACATGTTTAAAAAGCCGTTTACCGTTCTTTTTTCGACTTACGGCCAAAATCCGGACTTACGTTTGCCACGTGTAATGAATTCTGACTTAAGTTCAATTCGAGTTAAGTTCAGCCTGTAGGAACAGAACTCGAACGTAACTCGAGGACTGCCTGTTTACGCTCTTGATGTTTTCTTGTTTGTTTTATGTAAATAACTTTTTTGCGTCTTGACATCATCAACTAGTCGACATCGACTTGACTATTATTATGTTAATATCAACTTTATAAAATATGTAGTTGTTTATTCCCTACAACCCACTGAGTTTAACAGATATTGAGCTACATACTTTGGTACGGAGGTAAAAGAGTCATTCACAACAGACTTTTACAAGATCTTGCAAGATTTTACAATATTCCATATGACTGTAACATTTTACAAGGTTTGATCAAAACGCTGGCATGAAAAATATGCATCATCATCAAGAATTCTGGTCTTATAATTCATACTTAAATGTTTTTTTTTGTAAATCTCTCGGTACATTTTGCAGCAGCAGTGTTCCAGCTCTTCCAGATACAGGTCATGTTGTTTGTGTTAAATCAAGAGCAGCTCAATAAGTTGAACTTCTCTGTTATACGAGGCTCATCAGGTCCTTGTGGACAGATTCACACTCACTAAAATGAAGCAGCAGCATGAGAACTCGTGTTGTTGTTTCATGGTTTTCAGCTTATGTTTTAGTGCCATCTATGGGCAGCCTGAGACATGGACGTTAGTAAAAACAGTTCCTCCTAAATGTCACATTCTTATTATTGTTAACCAACAGATCTTTTTAAAACCCAAACAGCTGTAATGTAAAAGAAAGGTGACTCTTCTCTTTCGCTTTCTTACTTGGAGTTTTTCCAGCAGCTCCATGTTCTGTTTCTTTAACTGCACGTTTGTCTTTTCTAATTTGTCGAGGCGGTCCGAGTCGTCGGGCAGCGCTCCGGTGGTGTCCAGCAGCTCATCCTGCAGGACGTTGTACTCCACCTCATATGCATGAAGCTGCTTGGAGATGTCCATCTCCATAACCTGGACATCAAGACAAACCACACTGAGAAGAAGGCCCTTGGCTGATGAGCGATTAAACTGGTTTTTTCATTTGCATTTTGACTAAAACAGTTTAGAAGATTTGAGACGTTTTGATATGAGAGACATATTTAGTGCTTAATTACATAACTGTCTGATGTTCTCTACTCTCAGCAGCAAAAATGATCATTTGTGCTTTTAAAACAACTCACCACACATCATAATGCTTAAAGGACATAGCCTAGATCATTTAAAGTGAGGTTTTCTGAAAATGTTATTAACAATTAATATCTTACCTGCTGTAGATAACCTTTTGAACAAATTTATAAAGAATAAATACATTTTAATTCTGACCAGAGTGAAGAACTGACGACTTGTTTAAGCAGAGCCAAGACTGAAGTGGATTTCTGCTGCCTAAAATCAACACTGGTCTCAAAAATGTGAAAAACATTTATGCAAACCTGATTTTATAAAACTATCCATCATCATCAGTTTCAAAGCGTAGGATTATTTTGGCAGAAGTTTTACAGCAGTCTTGGTGGAAGTGCTCCAGGAAGCAACAGAAATGCTACAGCTAGCTGCTGAGTTTGCAAATACTCCCAGCATTCTTAGTTAATAACAGTAACAAGCAGACTGGAGCACTTTCAGCAGGAACACTGTAACATTTCTGCTCAGCAACCATGGTGTAAAAGTTGATTAAATAGCTCTTGGATGAACCACTGCCAAAAAAAATTGCAATTGAAACAGTTTTAAGATGGCAGCCATCCACTCTGACCTTAACTCCACTCAAACTAGCAGTCAGGTCCTCAGATTGATCAGAATTAAACTCGAGTTCTTCTAAACGAGGTCATTCAAAGACCTTTCTACAACAAGTCAGATGTTACCGTAGTTTCCACCATACAAGTCGCTCCGGCGTTTAAGTCGCATCTATTATGCGTCACTGCTGACCACCTGGAAACGTGGGCCAATGTTATGCAAAAAAATCGATTGGCTGCTAAAATGGCAGCCGCCAGAGCGCACACGGGAGGACTTTGACAAGAATTTAACAAGATTAACACTTAAAAACAATTGTTTGTTCAACATTATAGTAAAGGTGTGTGTCAGTTGAACTTTTCCTTAATAAATGCACTTTGACAGTCAAATCAGCTTCATTTCACCGGGGCGGCATGGTGAAATGAAGCTGATTTGACATTTGCTCCAGGAGTTCGAGACAAAGGTGGTTTGTATGGCAAGCCAAGTGCCTCATTAATAGCCACTTTTACCTATTAATGTGACACTTGGCTTGCCATACTGGTTAAGGGGCCTCTAGCAGCTGAAAATGGTAGTGTTCAATATTTTTCACGTCAGAATGAATGAAATTGTCAGATCTCAGACAAAAATTGTTTTATAAATACCTGTACAGGTAACCCCCGGTTTACGGCCGAGTTCCGTTACACCGGCAAGGCTGGATACCGATTCGGCCGGTTACCGGAACCGGCTCCCGGTGCGGCGAAAATCCAACATGGCGGCCGTCACGTCTTTTT
>JAVCKU010000071.1:17102780-17113913 GCA_032273985.1 Hypsolebias coamazonicus
CCTTGAGAAGAGCAAGTACTGAATGATAAATAATAAATATAAAAATAATTAAAGCAAAACGTTAAAGTATTTGCAAAAGAAATGAAAACAGCTAAAACTAGTTTGTTGTTGTTGTTTGTATAACAACCAATAAAATTAAATGTTATGTTGGTTTTGGAAAGAGCCTCTGCAGAGGGACCAAAGAGCCACATGTGGCTCCAAAGCAGCAGGTTGCAGACCCCTGATAGTCTGATCACACTGATCTATAAGTCTAAGCTTCTGCTTTATGCTTTGGCAGCACAATGGACCAGTGGTTAGCACTGTTGCCTCACAGCAAGATCATCCTAGGGTCAATCCCCAGTTGGATCTGTGGTCTTGGTGTGGAGTGTGCATGTTCTTCTCATGCTTGTGTGGGTTTTCTCCATTTTCCTCCACATTGTTCAATTTCCAAGTGTCGTATTCTGTCCCTTTTTGTAATTTTAATTCTTCAGTCATCCAAGTATTCTTTTCAAGGTTGGGTTTTATGTTTGTCCTTTGGGTTTAGTCGTGTTTTTCTGGTTAGCTCCCTTTCTATTTTTCAGTGTTTCTTGTGCTATATTTCATATGCACTCAGCGAACCTCCCCAGTGTTTTTCCATTCAGCGTGCCACCCTCACCTGTCCCCAGTGTTCAGCCCAGGTGTTTCCATTTTCACTAGCTGGTTGTAAACCATCTCTTGTCGCCTTACTATTCTGAAAACCCTATCAGATGTCTCGGTCCTCTGTGTTGTCCCCTGCATTATTTTGTAAATTGTTGCTGCCACGTCAGCCTTTTGTTTTTAATTAATAAATCAATTTTTGTTTTACTTTGCACTTCCTACCATGTCTGCATGCACTTGGGTCTAACCTCATCGACCGACTGCGATAGTTGACTGGCATCAGACCAGTAAGACAACTGGGTTAAAGGAACATTTTAAATAGGCTGAATCTCACAGAAGTAAAGATGGTCAGGGGGTTGCCAGTCTGAAAAACTGTGTCTATACATAGTGGAGCCATTTCTGAATATTGTTTATTAAATCACTGGGAAGGTTTTGAATCACCTATAGTTCATAATATCAAAACATTTCAAGAATCTGTAGAAATCTCTGAGGTCAAAGGACAAGGCTGAAAGTCAACATCAAACAGCCGTGATCAGACAGCGCTGCATTAAAAACTGGTCAGATTCTGTTATGAAAATCTCTGCATGGGCTCAGGAACATGTCCACTAAACAGTTCACCGTGCCATCAGCAAATGCTGGTTAAAGCTCTATCATGCAAAGAAAAAGACAAACAGAAACGCCACTTTCTTCTCTTGGTCAACTCATTTAAAACGATTAAGAAAAACTGGTCAACTGTTTTGCAGACAGATGAATTCAAAATTAAAATTATTTTTAGAAACTACAGACACCAGGTTTTCCATACCAAAGAGGAGAGGGACCATTCGGCTGATTATCAGCACACAGTACAAATGTGTGCCTCTCTGATGGTAAAGGGGTGCATTATTGCCTCTGGCGTGGGCAGCTTGCGCATTTAGAAAGGTACCATCAATGAGAATATAGAAAGTGTATACAAATGTTATAACATATCCTCCCATCTAGGAACTGCCTGAAGTTCAGACCTGTCATTATTTGAAAACATAGATTCAAGTAAAGATCTGGGACTGTTGAACAGCTAGACCAGAATGGGACAACCTGGGCCTTCAAAACCCTCCAGCAGCTGGTCTCTGCAGGTCCTGGAAGTTTACAGACTGTTATTAAAAGAAGAGGGGATGCTTCACAGTGAGAAACATGGACGTGTTCCAACATTTTAATCAATTTCTTCATTTCACCATTGATACATTTACCACGCACCACTGTCGACGAATTATAGGTCGGTGAGATTCACTGATCATTTCACTCATTTTTCAATTAACCTATCACACATCTACTTTTTTCAGAATTGGGGTTTCATGTAGAAATTGAAAGATTTTACAGAATTAAACAAGCATTTCTTTAAGGAATGCACATTGCCCACCGCCGTTTTGATTTTTTAGCACTCAGACCATCATGTTTATTGCCTTCCTGCTGTAGTGCTTCAAATTTTATTTCAGCTCTCTAAAATTCACTGTTATTCTCCTATTTAGGTTTGATAAGGATTCACAGCAGTGGCGGCTATCTCTAATCTAGTTAAACTCAAAAAGTACTGAATTCTATACATCCAGTAACAGCTCTAAAATTTAATTAAAACCTATGCTCTGAATCATTTGTTAACAGACAAACAGTTGCAACCATAAACAGACACAAACAACACAATTGCCCATCTTTCAAAGCAGTTGTCAATAAATGTAGACTGTGGCATTGGCACAGATTTATCTTTATTACGATTTATACAGATATTCTGGATTGATTTTCCAACAACCAAACCACTTTAGTAGAAAAAAATAGTAATTTCAAATGCTAAAAAACATAATCTGAAATAAATAACTCCAATAAATTAGTTTTGATATAAACACAGTTAGGGGTGGCACGGTGGCTCAGTTGGTAGAGCTGCTGACTCACAGCAAGAAGGTCGCCGGATTGATTCCTGGCTGGAGACCTTTCTGGTTGCAGTTTGCATGTTCTCTCCGTGCATGCACTGGTTTCCTCCGGGTACTCCGGTTTCCTCCCACAGAACAAAAGCATGCATGTTAGACTGACTGGTAATTGTCCCTAGGTGTGAGTGAGTGAATGGTTGTTTGTCTCCATGTGTCCCTGTGATGGACTGGAGACCTGTCCAGGGTGTCCCCCACCTCTCGCACAGCAATGGCTGGACATGGGCACCAGTGACCCCCATGACACAAATAGGAAGAATTGGGTAAAAAAGAATGGATGGATGGATGGAACAACACTGTGAATGCACAACCAGCTGGCTTATCAGTCATCTGTCTCCACCCCACCCCCCCATCCCCCGGCCACCATGCACAACTAAATGTCTCAAACAATAGATTTTCCCAACTGAAGTGTCTCATAACCCACTGGATTTGTTCTTATTTCCATGAAATGACACAAATAACAACATTACTGACAGAAAAATGATTCTTCAGACACCATCAAACTCCCAAGAGAGCCTTGTAGTTGAGTCCTCTACCGATAAATAAATATAAATGCAGCGAAGCAGCCAAATGAATGTGTAAATGGTGTTTTTCATGCTGCTCAGCCCAGATGTCCCTTCCCGTCTCCATGAATCACCTCTAAATTATCTGTCAGTGTTTCTGCACAGACACAAGCAATAAAAGGCATGACGGCTTTATAATCGCCGTCATCACAGACGCATCAGCTCTGTGATCACTTCGCCAACTGTGACAGCATGAGCTGCATTTGGTGTGTTCTACAATGGCTTCTCTCTGCAGGGTTCACAATGTTTTCATTCCTGTTTGTTTTCCTGCTGCTTTCACCCCCCACCACTTTAAAAAAGTGAGAAATAAATTGACAAAATAAAAACTGAAACAACGGTAAAGTGTTGTTGCCATCATTCATGAAGAGATGATAACCCTCCTCTAGAAGTAATCTCTGCTCTTATAACATCATTTTTGTCGCTCTGCGCCAAAGGTGAAGTGGAGATAACGTTTGTGTCGACACATAAACAGGCTCCAAAGAATCATCTTTCAACAAGATCTTTGGGTACTTTAACATCAGCCTGCCACAAACAGAGTTCTCTCACTAAAAAAAAAAAAATCTAAATATAAAAATACAGTGATGCATAAAACAGTTTTTATTACTAACAAGGTGAATCATAAAGAGCTACAAGCTGAAAACATGGCATACAGTTTATGATCAGCTGAAGGACGGTGCATCGCTCAGGTCCTGTGTCAGGAATGTTCATCTCCTGGAAACAGCTTCTCATATAGATTCAGCACTTCTGCTTTGGCCCTCTACTAGCACACTGCACAACATGCAGGCCAGGTACAAAGACTGAAAGGGAAATGAGAAAAAGCAGCAAAAATACATGCTCAGAAATCTTGAAAAACTATTGATTAAGACAACTCAGTTACAAGAAAGTCTTACTACTTTACATGCAAACTCTCATTGTTATATAAGTAAGGGTTCAAGGTTCTTTATTGTCGTTCACATGTGGTACATGAGATGGAACAAAATTGTGTACAGAAGGCCTCAATTACACCCAAAAAAATAGGCTGAGATTGTGTAGGGGCAGGGCAGCTGACCCGGGACCCAAAGGTCCTGGGTTCAATCCCCGGTCATTGCACATCTAGTGGTGTCTCTAAGCAGGACACCTTATCCCGAATTGCTCCCTGGATGCTTACATAACTGCCCACTGCTCCACCTGGGTGTGTCCCAGGTGCGATGGGTTAAAAACAGAGAGCCAATTTCGTCTTTGTATGGGAACATACAATAATGACAACACACAGCACTTTATTATTTATTTATTATTATTAAATAGCAAAAATATAAAGTACAAAATCAAACAGTACACAAGGATCTAAGATATACACTAAACACTAATAATGTAAAATGATACATTATATCAAACAGCAGCATGAACATGAGTCTGTAGGTATGAATACAGCAGTTTAGAGGCAAGAGATCAGCAGCGTGGATAATCAGCAGCACAGATAAGTCGAGGATCAGCAGCATAGATAATCAGCAGCATGGATCAGTATGGCTAATTGGCAGCATGGATGAGCATGGATAATCAGCAGCATGGATCAGCATGGATAATCAGCAGCATGGATCAGCATGGATAATCAGCAGGAAAGGGAAGTATACCAGTTGTATGTGTACACCCAATGAATACTTCTGAAACGTTTCATTAAAATCCAACCAGTGGTTTGTGAGATGTTTTGCTAACAGATAAACAGAATTGATGGCAACAGTTAAGAAAGTTCATGCTCAATCATCCAGGTACCAAATCCAATAATTCTCAGTCGGGTCATCTGGACATTTTGCCAAAGTTTCAGTTGAAGATCTTGAGCAACATGTAACATTTAGACTACATGTTGTGAATTAGTCTCACTTCCCACTATACCAAATTTTACTAAAATGTGAAACTGTCTGAGTTTAGCCATTTTTGTGTTTTCTAAGCTCATTTAGTTGTGGCAGCCATCTTGAACGCAGTTAACTCCAAAAGTGACTCAGTTGTAGATGTCCATCCAGTGATTACTTTGTGAAAGTTTTGTCAAAAGCTGTCCAGTTGTTCATGGGATATTTAGCTAATATGACAAATTAACAAACACAAGCGTTAGTATAACTATCCTTTTCATAGTATCAGCACCCAACCATTGCCTCACATATAACCCTAAACTAAACTTAATTCATAGGGCTGGGCGATATAGACCAAATCTTGATATTTTAAGATAAATCGCGATGTATGATATATATCTCGATATTGTTTTCTTTTCATAAAGTAATAACAAAAATATATTTCTGAGGCAAAATTTTGTTCCATTTGTCACACAGCACATTTATTAACAACAGCTATTTTTTTAGACGTCTATACAGTATACATAAATTAAACAATAACTCTCTTCAGCTGGGGGCAGCTGTGGTTGAGAGGCTAGAGCAGTCGTCCTCTAATGGGAGAGCTGGGGGTTCGATTCCACCAGCAGTCACATGCTCAAGTGTTCCTGGGTGTGACAGTGAACCCCTCATTGCCTTCAATGTGTGTCCCATCAGTGCATGAATGTGATAAAGCTCTGATTGATCCCTGTATAGATCTAGTAGAGTGCTGTATGAATGAGTGAATGAGACACAGATTGTGTTGTAAAGTGCTTTGAGTGTCTTGATTAGACAGAAAGGTGCTATATAAGTACAGTCCATTCAACTGCGCTGCCGTGAACTGTGGCAGTGAGCCTCCGCTCAGAACCATGAAGCTGCAGGTCCAGCAGACCTCAGCTTCCTTCCTTGAAACAAACCACGGTTCAGAACCTTTGGAGCCATGCTGTGCCTTTTGAGAGGCACAGAGAGAGGTAGCAGGACATTAATAAATCAGCAGCGCATCATAGTGCTAAGACACGGTGTGGAACAAAGCTAAAACATTGGCTGTCTTGTTAGCTGCTAAGGACTGTGTCTTTAGCTCAATAATCTCAATAATTATGAGAGTACTCCAGCAGCAGAAAGAAAGTTTGTAAACGGGCGGGGTTCATGCAGTCTGCACAGGGGATTCAACCCAGTGGAAGGGACGGCTGCACTGCGGCGGAGGATCCCCCCTCAAAGTGAACCTTCTACCCATGTCTGACTGGCTCCCGCTGGGTGCATTTCCTCTGCAGCAGTGCACCACCCATCTATCCACCCATCCATCGCAGATCACGCACCTCACTGCCGCCTTCCTCCCTGCTCCAGTGGTGGAGGAAGGGGGCAGCGAGGTGTATGATCTGTGGCCCTGGGAAGCAGTGAGTTGTGGGTGGGGGATGCTGTAGAGTAAGGGTGTCAAACTCACTTACAAAAGGGGCCAAAATTAAAACCTTTTTCAAACTAAGGGCCAATTCCAGAAACTACATGAACTCAAATCAGATACCCAGCATCTTTTCTTGGTCATGGGTTCATCAATAAGAGTTTGATTGGTCTCATTTAATGTTCTTTGTTGTGCTTTCGACATCATAATCCAAGATTACTGAAATAATTCAAGAGATGGAAGTATTTTATGTTTCACATATCATCTTGGGGACCAGATAAGATGTCAATGAGGGCCACATTTGGCCCTTGGGCCTTGAGTTTGACACATATGCTGCAGAGCCACGAGCCTTCGTCCCCGCTCAATTTGAGGCATCTTCATTACGCTGCACCGCCAAGATGAAACAAAGCTGTTTCAACCAATAAAGTGCATTCCTTAAAGAAAAGTTCAACTGAGACACACCTTTGCTATAATGTTGAGCAAAGAAGTAATTGTTTTTAGATGTTAGTCTTGTTAAATTTAGAAAAACTGCAACTGCAGGTCCTCCCATGCATGCCCCTGCAGCTGCCATTTTGTAGCCAATTCATTTTTGGCACAACATCAGCCCAAGGGAATTGGTTTATGGAATGGGTTGAATAATGATATTAAAAAAAGAAGAATCATTATTTTTATTTAAGAAAAAGGTTAAGAATATTATGTTAATGAGATATATTTAAGTTAGTTAACATTAGGCAATATAATGAATAATTGTAATAAGTTTTTTTGTATGTCTGCGGGTATTGCTTGAACTGATTGTTTGAACGAATTTTGTTAAGGGGCAGAAATAAGATTTATTCTTCTTCTGCTGCCTTTCATTTTATAGGCATTTTATGTTTATGTTTTTTTTTAATTGTATTGTTCTTTTAAATGAAATGAAATGAATAAACAAACAAACAAACAAACAAATAAATAAACAAACATTTCCCAGGGGTCAGTGGTGATGCAAAATAAATGCAACTTATACGGCGAAGCAACTTATTTATGTTTTTTTTCCCACTTTGTGAGATATTTTTGGACTGATGTGACTTATACGTCAGAGTGACTTCTGCACACATTACATATATATTATAAAAGGTGCTTTCTAAATTATGTATATAACATTCAGAGGAAACTAAAATCAAACTTTTGAGTCTAACTGAAGTGAATCTGACAGATGTGCAAAAGTTAATTTTCATCTCGCGCAGGCTGACAAAAGCGAGTGAAGTGTGAATGTTGGTGCTACAGTCAGAAGGCAGAGAAAGAAGTGAGAAGACTGAATTTTAAATGGTAACTTTGTGGCGAGTGCCAGCAGCAAGAAATAGACTCCTCTCTGTGTAACTTGTGTGTGGTTAGATAGTAGAGCTGAAAAAGAAAGAAAAGCAATTCATTTAGAAAAAGCTCCAGCTACATCCTCAGAGCTTAAAAAGAAACGCAGGGGAATGAACCATGACAGAAGGAAAAACAAATCATACATCAAACTCACGGACATGTTGAAGCTGTGTATTTACATGGAGAGGGAAGAAAAGGGCAGCAGACTGTGGCAGTGGACGGAAAGAGAACGCAGAGTGAGCGTCTGATGAATTTTGGAAATGATAAATGTTCTCCTCACGAAACAAAAAGGCTGCAGATCAATGGATCCTTGATGGAGATGTCTTCATTAGTTCAATGGAGCGTCCGACGCAGTGAGCGCAGAGATTTTGTGCTGGCCTACTGTAAATCAGAGGACACACTGTATCACGGCACCGGCCATGCTCAGGGCAGAGTCCTTCTCCTCATCAGTGCAGGGCTCATGCAAGGGGCAAAGACAGAAAAGGAGAACAGGTTATTTTTAGAAGCAGAGGATAGGTCGGTGACGGCACAGAGGCTCACAAGATAATAAGAGGTGAGGTGGAAGCGAGTATACTTTCATCACGCACACACAGAAACACACACTACAGTTGGATGTGAAAAAATGGAGTTGAGTCTGCGTAAAACAAGCCTCCTTTGCAGACTCACACACCCCATCAGCTTCTATTAGCCTGTCTTTACAGGCTGAGACTGAGAGGAGAAATTAAAACTCCTCTGAAGCAGGAGTGTCCAATCCTGGTCCCCGAGGGCCACTACTATCTTGCATGCTTTAGATGTTTCTTTGCCCCAACACCTGATGTGGATCAATGTGTGATTAAAAGGCTTCTGCAGAACATGAAGAGGCGATTCAATCATTAAATCAGGTGTGCTGGAGCAGGGAAAGTAAAACATGACAGTAGACCAGGTTGGGCATCACTGCTCTAAAAGGTGATGCTTGGTTGAAATAAATCATTATTTGATCAGCTTATTTAGTCAGCTCTTTTATGAAACTTGGGAAAAATAAAATTATAGGTAAAAAGGTAAACAATCCCCCCCCCCCAAACCAAAAAATAAATAAATAAAACTAAATAAAAAACGACATCCCGCCCATATTCATATACAGTAATAATAGCCAAGTCTAGAGGTCTTTGGTATAGTTCAGCTACTCTGGTGGTGGTATTTCTGGAAAGATTAAAATCTTTCCAGACACACTTAATATCATGTAACACTCAATATCTTACCTGTTGCAGATATTGCTATTTGAAATGGGTTCAGATGGATTTGAAAAAAAAAAAAAAGGGAAGTTTCTTTCAAGGTAAATTTCAAGTTCTAAATCTGTTTACTGTATTATAATTCACATCACATCTGGTACATGAGGTCGAACAAAATTATGTACTCAGGGTCCCAGTCACATCCAAAAATAGCAAAAATATAAAGTGTAAAAAGAAACAGTAAATAAAGATCTAAAATATACACTAAGATATTTGCTAAATGAACACCAAACGGTACACTAAAGGATCTAAGATAGGCTCAACACTAATAAAGTAAAACAACATGACGTAACAACAGCAGCATCTTTCTGACGTCTTTAAACAACTCCAGACTCAAAATTTCTACAGTGGTTCATGCGATTGATGTTTAATAAATCTTTGCGTTGCTGTTATTTTTCTACACAGTCATGAGGAAAGAACTTTGTGGTTCTTGGCAAACACACCTATAGTCAGCAGCACCTGTAGGACTTCCAGAGCAACTTAAGATAATTTACCAGGATCTTTCATGATATTTCTGCCATAATCATCAAGCGATACACAACCTTGAAATTCTCAAGAGATCATCAGAGGTATAGCACAGGTTGATAAAGTTAGAGAGGCCAGACTGAGATGGTTTGGACATGTCCAGAGGAGGGACAGTGGGTATATTGGTAGAAGGATGTTAGAAACTGAGGTAGTTGGAATGAGGACAGAGGATGCAGAGGACAGAGATGGAGGAGGATGACTCACTGTAGAGACCCCCTGAAGAGGGAAAAGCTGAAAGAAGAAGAAGAAAACACAACTTTGAAATTCTACATCGCCCCCTTCAAATAGTTTAATTAATCAGACATAATTTTCTGTTAGTTTTAAGACGTCTGCATCTCAAGCAAAAACTCTTTGAGCTTCTATTACGTTTTTTTTAAATTTGCCATTTACTCATGCAAGTCTAATAAAGCACACGTCTGAGAATAGCATCAAACTATTTAACAGTAAAGAAAGTATATTAATGTGTAATACTGAGTTTTGATTTATAACCATTAGCAGTTTTTTGTTTCTGCTGAGAAATGACCGTGTCCACATTGAATGAAAGCTTACGTTACTCACGTCTTTATATTCCTTTGTCTTCATCGGTCCAACAAGATGATGTGGAGGGGGAAGCGCATATTGTGAGAGTAAAGATGAGCTCCCCCCACGACCAAACGCTCTACATTCTAATCCTAAAACAAACTACAGCAGCAGAAACAGACTCTGAGGATGATTTGAGTTCCTCGTTGTTTCTTTATTTTTCAGGAGTAGGCAGTAGGTTTTGAGTCTAAAAGAAGCAGCTCGACGTAAAAAGCACTTGGTTTGTCACTACCAGATGCTGGTGTAGGAACAAGCCAACAAAAACAACGATTGTGACTGCTGTGTTAATTCTTTGTATTTACCCATTTTAGTTACCGTACACCTCAAATGTTTGAAAACCACTTTAAGCCTTTAAGTTTCACATGACCAGTTTCTTCTCCTCTTTGTCCTTCCTCACCCTCTATGGTTCAACAGGTTACCAGGGTGCTTCGTGTGAACAGAAGGTGGATCCCTGCGCCTCCACCCCATGCCACAATAACGGCACATGTTACGCTCAGGGCCCCAGCCCCCTAGGGTTCGCCTGTAGCTGCACTTCTGGCTTCACAGGACCCACTTGTGCCCAGCTGGTGGACTTCTGTGCCCTGAACCCCTGTGCACATGGGGTCTGCCGCAGCGTGGGCAACAGCTACAGGTGCCTTTGTGTCCCAGGTAAGATTCAAAAATAGACGCCATGTCTTCAATGAGAGCTTGAATTCCTGATGCCACTTGTTTATTTATTAGGATCCTAATACAATAAGAAATTACAGGCAGGAGACTTCACAAAAATACATTTATGAGCGATTTCTTGGACTTCAGAAAGTGTCTTTGTTATTCTGTTCAACATCTTTGGTGGTCCTAAACCATTTTTTAGGCACAGAAAACAATAAAAAAAAAACTACCTTCAGTACCATTAAACACTTTTAAGTCTTCCTCAAGCCAGTATCTCACTTGAACAGCTGTGCACTAGTTGCCTCAAAACTAAAATACAACATCTATTTAATCTAAAAAAGCTAAGTCTGGTCCTCTGGACATTCAAAAAACAAAACAAAACAAAGCAAAAAAATTGTAGAAACG
>JAVCKU010000071.1:17158654-17174825 GCA_032273985.1 Hypsolebias coamazonicus
CTCGACTTTCAAACGGGTTCCGTACCTACAAACTGTTCGTAACTCGATTTTAACGTAAGTCGGAACTCATTATACTGCGCCGCACACCCGTTCGTAAGTCCGGATTTTTTGCCGTTAAGTCGAGGAAATACATGTAAATGAATGCTAATGCTACGCCGCACACCCGTTCGTAAGTCCGAGTTGCCGTAAGTCGAGGACTACCTGTATATATATGTATATATAGTGTTTTTTGTGTTTTTTGTGTTTTTTGAACAGGTGAGGCTTGGATAGGTTTCTATGATGATTTGGCAGTTGGCTGGAAATGGTCCCTAGAAGACAACAGCGCCTATGGACAGAACACGTATAGACATTGGAGCTACTGGGCGCCTAACAACAATGGAAACGAGTATTGTGTTGAAATGCAGCCCTCTGGTATCTGGAATGACTTGAACTGCAATTCTCTGATTTATTTTGTGTGCTACAATGGTGAGTTTTAGTTAATAAGATATATTTTCTGTTCTTTTCTTTTTTTTAGTCCACCTTCCTTATTTAAAAAGTCAGACATTCTTGTCGTTTTATTTTTTCTTACTGTGTCTTTAAAAAAAATAATCATGATATGTTAACAACAAAAAAAAAGGATGTTGTAGGCATCCAGATACTGATGAACAGTGACTGAAAGTGTCACTCACTGCAAGGTTTAATGTCAAATCTCAAAATACCTGAGCACTTTTCTCTTAAACCTTAGTCCGTATAATCTGTCCATGTTCCTTTATTCATCAAACATTAACGGCTTTCATGCCGCGTCCTGTCCTCCTTGTGTTTCTTTATGCTTTTGTGTCATCATCCTCAAGTTTTTGTAAGCTTTTCTGCCAACAACAACTTTTTCTTCTTTTTTTTTGTTTTATAATGAAATAAGTTTATTTTTGAGCACTTCATATCACCCTTGGGGTGACCCTTGAGACCATGACAGCTTGACTGACACCAATCACTGCATTTATGATGAGAACTTCCACTGCTTTCTTATCAGTCATGGAATATAATACCAAAAATGCTGTAAAGTCTCATACAATGCAGGACACCTGGTCACCTTATTACAAATTTATTCTGATGCTGCTGATTACTCCTCTGTAAAAGTACGTCTAATAATTGGAACAGCATCATTTATGACTACTTTTAATCTGTGAATTTGCAGGTACTGTCAATGGCATAGCATCTTTTCAACTGGTCACTGAAGCAAAGACCTGGATGGATGCTCAAAGTTATTGCAGAGAGAAATACATTGATATCGCCAGGTACAGTTAACACTCACATATACTGTGAAAGTTATTGCAGAGAGAAATACATTGATATTGCCAGGTACAGTTAACACTCACATATACTGTGACATTACATAATGCAATCACTCATAAATTTTAAAGCTGTCTGCAAATTTATTTAGTTTAAATAGTTATATAACAACAAATTATTTGACTACAAGTTTTACTTTATGGGGACTGCCTAGAAAGGTGGCCACCTATTATTACCCACCTGAAAAGGGTTTTGCTCTTCCTTCAACTTTAATGTGATCCGAACCCACATCGTGTACCCCCACCTTGATAAATTCTAAATTGGCATTTAGAGTTACCATGGCGACGTAATTTGCAAACAAATAACTCAGCTATTTTAAAAGGTATTGAGCTGAAATTTGGTGTGGTGGTAGCTGAGAGCAATGCCCAATGAATCCTGGATTCAAATAAAATATTCAAAATATGTTTAAATGGCTTTAACTCAGCTAGTTTTACACATATAGAGCTGAAATTTGGTGTGGTTGTAGCTGAGATTGTTCAAGATGGCCACCATAGCTCAAAATAAAACAATTAATATAACGTATCCTGATGCATGCTCAATAATCCAGTTAAGTCTTTGATGTCCAGAGGACCAGACTTAACTTTTTTAGAAATGATTATAACACATTGATTTATTATCATCATCATTATCATTATTATTATTATTATTATTATTATTATTATTATTATTTATTTATTTTTGCCATATTGAGCTGAAATTTGATACGGTGGTAGTTGAGAGCAAAGCCCAACACACAGTACTGTCACATCAAAATGTTTAAATGGTTGCCACATGGTAGTCCCCATCAAAGTTTCTCCAGGAACTTGCCTATAACGTACTTTTGTTTTTCTTTTTTTCTTGTCTTGTCATTTTCATTTATACAAATCATAGAGGTGCAACATCTAAAGATGAATAAAAGCATAAGAATAATTTATGTCTTTGCAACAGTTGTAGCATGTTATGTCCGAACGCTGACAACAGAAATTGTGATCCTAACTTAAAACTAATGGTTCTAACTGTTAAATATGTTTATAAAACAAATGGAGAAGGTAAATGCATTTTATGTTTATTTATTTATTCATATATTTTTTGCTAGACTGGATGTTAATGTGCTTCTCTTTTTAAACAGTGTACGAAATCAGGCAGAAAATGATCAAATCACCAACTTAATACAACCTCGAGGTCAAGGTGTATGGATTGGACTGTACCGGAGCTTGTGGTCTGATGGGAGCTTCTCTCTGTTTCAACACTGGGCAGCTGGGCAGCCAGACAATGTTGCAGACAAATGTGCAGCTACAATGATGAATATCTTAGGAGAATGGTTTAATGTAGACTGTACCCTGAGTTTACCATTCGTCTGTTACACAAGAGGTAATGTATCTAATTTAATCTTTCACATAAGGCTTAGCAACATTAAAAAATACAGTACATCTCATTGCTAAACACCAAAAAACTTTGGTTAAAAAAAAAGTTTTTAAATTTATACACTGGTTCAAGTTATTCATTTACGGTAAAGGCTGCATGATGTTAGAGTAGAATATGAATAATACTGAGGTTATTGTTTACTATCTATGAAATAATAACATTTTTAAACAGCAGAAATATTGATACAAACCATGAGGACTACGTTTCCCTGTGTGTCATTCCTTTCTTTCCTACTTTATTGATAGAACCGCTCCCCCAAAAATACAGTCAAGATGCAGCAGTAAAATCTGCAGAGTGATGATGATGATTATGATACTGATAATGCAAGATAGTGACGTCAATAAAATATACAAAATACACATAAGTAATGTCACAAACATGTTTTAAAGTTTACTGTGTGGAACTGCTGTCTCACAATGAGTTGTGCTATGTGTTTCAGTTCCAGGCAATGCAGTTGACTTCAGTCCATCAGGACAAACTGAGACCAGCATCTCTCTGCAGTGGAATACAGCAAACATCAACGTCAGCTTTGTTCTCCAGTTTAACAACACAGAGACAAACATCAGTTCACTGACTGGATATGGACCAGTAACTCACACAGTGTCATCTCTCACTGCTGGAACTAAATACACCTTCACTTTATTGACCGTGTTTAAAAGTGTCAGAAGCAGTGGAGTCAGCATCACTGCAGTTACTGGTAAGATATTCTAGATACAGAACTGTTTTTTGTGAATAATGGCTAAGATGGAGCAAAATGTAGATGAAAGACCTCATGCCAATTTCACTAGCTCTGAAAACTTGTGACATCTGTGGCATAGTGCTATGTGGGAAAAAACTGCATGTTTTAGAGTGGTCTTTTATTTTGGGCAACCCAAGGCACACCTGTGCAATAATCATGTCTAAATGGCCTGTTGATATGCCACACCTGTGAGGTGGATTGATTATCTCAGCTAAGGAGAAGTGCTCACTAACACAAATTTACACAAATCTGTGGACAATATTTGAGAGAAAAAGACCTTTTGTCTGACTTACTACTGGCAATGTGAACCAAACTCTTGCACCGCTTGTGTGGGGACTGAAAACCCCATAACAACGGGCCCCCAATCCCATATTCATGGAGCACCCCCTACAGTGTTCCCTGAGGAACACGGTCGAATGCCTTCTCCAAGTCCACAAAACACATGTAGACTGGATGGGCAAACTCTCATGACCCCTCAAGGACCCTAGTGAGGGTAAAGAGCTGATCCAGTTTTCCATGGCCAGGATAGAACCTCTGTTGTTCCTCCTGGATCTGAGGTTTGACCAACGATCGGACTCGCTTCTCCAGTACACTTAATAGACCGTCACCTTACCATAGAGGCTAAAGAGAGTGATGCTGCCCCTATAATTGGAGCACACCCTCCGGTCCCCCTTTTGAAGAGGGGAACCATCTACCAATCCAGTGGCACTGCCCCCAATGTCCACACAATGTTGCAAAGGCGTGTCAACCAAGACAGCCCCACAACATCCAGAGCCTTAAGGAAATCAAGGCAAATCTCTTCCACTCCTAGAGCCCTGCCGCCAGAGCTTTGTAACTACCTCGGCGACCTCTGCCACCGTTATAGACAGACCGACCCCGAAGTCCCCCGACTCAGTTTCCTGCATGGAAGATGTGCTGGTGGGATTGAGAAGGTCTGAGAAGTATTCCGTCCACCTCCCGATGACATAACTGGTTGAGGTTAATGGCACCCCACCTTCACTGAACAGTGTTTGTAAAGTGCTGCTGTCCACTCCTCAGCTGCCTGATGGTTTGCCAGAATCTCCTCGGAAGTGACCAAGTCTTTATCCAAGGCCTCACAAAACTCCTCCCACGTCCGAGAGTTTGCCTCAGCAACAGCCAAGGCTGCGGACCGCTTGGCCCTCCGGTACTCCTCAGCTGCCTCTGGGGTCCCACCAGCCAGGATTGACAGGATTCCTTCTTCAGCTTGACAGCCTCCCTAACTCAGGGTATCCTCCACCGAAATTGACAATGGCCACTGTGAAGCACCGACAACCTTGCGGACACAGCTCAAGGCAGCCACCTCAACAATTGAGGTGCGCAACATGGCCCACTCTGACTTAATATCCCCCACCTCAGCTGGGATGTGGTTAAAGCTCCCCCGGAAGTGTGAGTTAAAAACCTTTCTGACGGGTTCTTCTGCCAAATGTTCCCAGAAACCCTCACTACACATTTGGGCTTACCAGGTCTGGACGGAATCTCCCCCCGCCATCTGATCCAACTCACTACCAGGTGGTGATCACTTGACAGCTCAGCTCCTCTTCACCCAGGAGTCCAACACAAATGGTCGCAAATCAGATGACACGACTACAAAGTCAGTCATTGATCTACAACTAGGGCATCCTGGTGCCAATTGCTAAGTGCACTTATGGACACCTTTATGTTCAAACGTGTTTGTGATGGACAAACTATGACTAGCACAAAGTCCAACAACAGAACACCGCTCGAGTTCAGATCAGAGGCTGTTCCTCCCAATCACGCCCCTCCAGGTCACACGTCATTATGCATGTGGGCTTTGAAGTCCCCCAGCAGAATAAAGGAGTCCTCAGCTGGCACACCTTCCAGCACCCCGCCAAGGATTCCAAGGCCAGATACTCTGAACTGTCGTTTGATACATAGGAACAAACAAGTCAGAGCCCCCACCCCAACACACACATACACCCGAAGGTCCAGGGAAGCCACCCTCTCATCCACCGGGAAAACTCCAGCACACAGGCACCAAGTCAGGGGGGCTACAAGTAGACCCACACCAGCTTGGTGCCTCTCACCATGGACAACTCCAGAGTGGAATAAGGACCAGCCCCTCTCAAGATCAGTTCCAGACACCATGCTGTGAGTTGAGGTGAACCCAACTAGATCTAGTCAGTACCTCTCAACCTCATGCACAAGCTCAGTCGCCTTCCCCTCCAGAGAGGTCATGTTCCATGTCCAAAGAGCCAGCTTTGGTAAGCCAGGGTCAGAGCACCAAGTTCCCCGCTTTCGGCCACTGCCCATGACGTCATGCACCTGACTTGCATACCCACCCCACCCCAGGTGGTGGGCCCACAGGAAGACCACTTGACGATCTCATTCCTAATCTTATGAATCCTTGTCACTCCTAAGGAGAACCTCAACATCTTCATTTCTGCTACTTCCAGTTCTGTCTCCTGTCTTTTTGTCCATGTCTTTGCCTCCAGACTGTACAACATAGCTGGTCTCACCCCAACATCATTCACTCAGACTGAGCTGAGTTGCAAACATTGATTGTAATGATCCTAAGAAATATGGTTTAGTTGCACATCTTTATTCTATCTGTCTTTCTGCCTTCACAGTGTCCTAACCAGAAATGTTGCACATGCTGGAATTATCCTTAAACTTAACACCTGTCCAAGGTGGGAGGTATTAACTTTTCGTCTCTGTCCCTAAACATTCTCTTGTCCCGCCCATAACTTCTGATCTACTCAAGATCATTAAAAAAAGAAACGAAGCACGTCTGCACTGAGTATCTCATAATCTTTCATCACCCCAGCTCTAAGGTTAAGGTCACAAATCAAGGTCAAAGCTTATACAAGGTTTTGATTATGTTCAGACTAGCTGTTAGCTCATCAGTGGTTCATTCAACAACAGCTAAGATATCACTCGTCGTAAGTTTTGCACAGAACCCCACTTCAGAATGGACTGAATGTTAATTTAACGTTGAGTCTAGCTTGAAGCACACAGACGACAGCTGCTTCTAGTTTACTGAGAGTCTAATGGACTCGTTAGACAACTGAAGCAGTCGCATTAAAGCAGAAACTCACCTTCCAGTGCTTGTGCTGGATGTTTCAGATGTTTGTCGTCCGCCGTCGCAGAGTGAAGAGGGAGACTGGACGTGCTGTCTGCCCTTGAATGTTGTGAGCATATCTTACAGAGAAGTGAGGCACTGTGTCGGTGTGTGGCTGCGTCTAGGTGTCAGATCAAATCTCCCAGCAGCGTGTCGTGTTGAATAGTGAATGTTTGTAGTTTTGGAGATGAGTGTTTTTCTGGACTGGAACTGGACACGGTGGTTCAGCTGGTAGATCTGCTGCCTCTCAGCGAGCAGGTCGCCAGATCAAATCAATTCTCTTGGCTTGTTCACAGCTGAGTTAGAGCAGATAAATCTTTAACAAAGTACAAAGTTGTCCTGTGTTTCTTTCAGAAACTGAAAGATGAGGTGGTCGCCTTTCTCTGGAGTTATGCTACAAACAAGGTTTGTGTCCTCGTCACACTGTTGTGTGTTTCTGCTTTATCTTACATGTTCTGCTTTGCACTGCCTCAATTTTCAGCTCTGTTCAGTCCCCAGAGGATGTTGGAAAACTGTATTTGTATGTAAACACTGTGTGGACGTAGAAGCTGTCTGTGTGTTTTCTGTACAGGATGCAGAGGTGGCCAGCTGTGGCTACAAAGCTTTGGCAGCTTTTCCTGAGCCAGTGCACACCATACTTCACCTCCCTGAGACAGTAAGACTCATGCCTCCTGCTGTACTTCACTCTGTTTGTACAGGTTCTTTAACCATCTGAGCACAAATTAAAGTTTCTTTGTTTGTGTAACTGCAGTTGCATAGTATCCGTTTTAAAAGACGATGGATCGGACCCAGAATGCAGACAGATTCCAGGAGTTCAATAAAATGTCACTTTATTATAATAGAACCAACGGCAGCATCTAACAAAATACACAGCAGGAGCTTAGCTGGATGGTTCACAGCCAAGTAGGAAGCAGCTGGATGAGAGAGAGACAGCTCTTCTAAGTCTGAGCCGTGTTGAGTTTAAAGAAAAACTGGTCCTGCGGTCATCAAGTATGGATCATGATCAAAAGAACGAGCTCCTGAATACAAGAGGCTAAAATGAGCTTTCTTCATACAGTGGACCTGCTCAGCCTTAGAGAAGGAGTCAGGAGCTTGGATTAGATCTGCTCCTCCTCTGTATTAAAAAAAACAGCTGAGCAGGGTCAGGCTGCCTGCTGGACGCCTCTCTTTGGAGGTCTTCCAGGCATGTTCCACTGGGAGGGCACTCCGAGGCAGACCCAGAACTCTCTGGAGAGATCTAACAAGGTCAAGTCAGGTCCTCTGGAGAGATTCTTGTTGAAACATTTCATCTTTCATCCAAAAGACTTCTTCAGTCTGAGAAGCTGTAACAAACTCAGTCTCATAAGCAGCACCTTCTCATAGTGGATCAACCAGTTTGCTGGTGACATCCAGAACTACACTGCCTGGCTAAAACAAAAAGTTCACACACTAATATTTCGTTGGACCGCCTTCAGATTCACTGTGGCATTGTTTGGATAAACTTCTACAATATCACAAGATCTATTTCCATCCAGTGTTGCATTAATTTTTCACCAAGATCTTGCATTGATGACTAGGCACTAGGTATGATGGGTGCATCACTTCACCTGCCTCTCTTCTTACCCTGATGCACCCATCACTCTGGAACAGGGTCAATCTGGACTCATCAGACCACGTGACTGTCTTCCATTGCTCCACAGTCCGATCTTTATGCTCCCAAGCAAACTGAAGCCTTTTTTCCAGTTAGCCTCACTGGTTAGTGGTTTTCTTAAGGCTACACAGCTGTTCAGTCCCAGTTCCTTGAGTTCCTTCACATTGTGCATGTGGAAATGCTCTTACTTTAGCTCTGAGTGCTGCTGTTGTTTTTCTTCCATTTGATTTCGCCAAACGTTTAAGTGATCGCCGATCACGATCATTCAGGATTTTTTTCCAGCCACATTTTTTTCTGGAAGACGATGGGTCCCCACTATCCTTCCAGTTTTTAAAAATGCATTGGACAGTTCTTAACCCAGTTTTAGTAGTTTCTGCATCTCCTTAGATGTTTTCTCTGCTTGGTGTCAATTATTTGACCCTTCTCAAACAGACTGACATCTTTTCCACGACCACGCGATGTGTCTTTGACATGGTTAAGAAATGAGAAGCAACTCATTGCACCAGTTGGGTTAAATAACTTGTTGCAGCTGAAATACAATCACCCAGGCAGTCATTATCCAACAGGAGGCCCGCACCTGTTTGTTTAGTTAAATCTAGGTGGTGAGTTTTTTTGGAACAGGCCGTGTTTAAACTACACTTTTGTTTTTGCTCCTAATTTTCATGAGCTGAACTCAAAGATCTAAAACTTTTTCCAAGTACAGAAAAAGTTTTTATTTCTCAGATGTTCACTAACTTGTGTAAATGTGTTAGTGAGCACTTCTTCTTTGCTGAGATGATCCATCCACCTCACAGGTGTGGCACATCAAGATGCTGATTAGACAGCATGATTATTGCACAGGTGACCCTTAGGCCGACCACAATAAAAGGCCACAGATGTTGCAGGTTTGGAGGGAGCGTACAGTCGGAAGCTGAACTTGGCGATACATCCAACCAGCCTCACAACCGCAGACCAGGGATCTGCTCATACACCTTCAGTGGCCTCTCCGGTCCTGAAGTCTGAGATGTTTGTTTGAACTGAGTTTGTTTCGATATCTTATGACATGTTAGTCCTGCAGGTTCTTGTAACAGAAGGTCTCCTTACACCTCTGTAGATGGCATTTAACCCTCCCTGCCCCTCGTCTGGGACACACAGAAACCTGTGATAATGGTTGAGAACTTGAAGCTGATTCTCCTCAGACTCTCGGTCCAGGAAAAATAAAAGTCTGAATAAATAAAACAACATTTCATGGATGCATGGGAACAATGTTCACAGGCGTCCTTGAGTTTCTTCTTTTTAACGCTTCCTTCAATAAACTCCCGCTCCCTGAAAGAAACCCGGAGTTCTCCAGGGTTCTGTGGGTACTTACTGTTGGGGTCGCTGTTCTCGCACAGCTCCGTCTTGGCCTCGCCGTTGGGCCGGTCACTCGTCTTGTGGGACAGTCGTGACGTCATGGTGGCGGCAGTGACCACGGCCTTGAAGGAGCGTTTCCTCTTCTGAACGTTGAGTTCTGGATGGAAGATGATGACGTAGACTTTGGGCATGTAGAGCATGCCGAGGGCCACGGAGGCGCTCAGGTTCATGGAGACGGTCAGCGTGGTGGTCTGGATGTAGAGCTGAGGGGGAGACAGCGGAGCAAAGAGGGTCAGACGGTTCAACGACGCGAGAATGAGGAGAAAACTCTTCAATCCTCAACAGAAAACACTTTTTATTGCAGGACATCGTCTTCATCAGTGATAACACCCTCATCCTTGTGTATCTGTGTGTTAGTGAGTCCCTCGGTCTGTGGTGTATCAGCAGCATAAAGTGGGTCAGAACCTCAGAACACAGACTGCAATAAGAACCGAAGTCTGGACCGGTTTTATGAGCAGGTGAAGGATTGTTCGTTATCGTCCTCTGTTTCTCACTAACGGCAGCAGCTGGCCGAGTCGCCCCATCACACTTTTATACTCTGTGAATATTGGCCTCGCATCTGAAGCTGCAGCCCTCTGAACCCAATCGAGAGACGGTACCGACCCGAGATGAACACGTAACGAGGCCCGGTCCAGCCGTTGAGCTTCCCAGAGAATGCAGCCCCGCTGTCTTTATGTTACGACCCGGCTGTCACCGCCTGATGGATGCTGCCTGCACGACGAGTCGCTGAGGGACAGAGTGGGACTGAGAAGATGGAGGAGGAAGAGGGGGAGGGAGGGGGGGGACGGAGATGAAGAGGGGAGGACGGAGGGAAGAAGTTGAGGAGGACGGGAGAGGAAGAGGAGGAGGACAGGGGAGGAAGAGGATGGAGAGGAAGAGGCAGAGGACAGGGGAGGAAGAGGAGATGGATAGGGAGGAACATGGGGAGGATGGAGGGAAGAAGTTGAGGAGGATGGGTGAGGAAGAGGGAGAGGACAGAGGAGGAAGGGGAGATGGATAGGGAGGAAGAGGGGGAGGACAGGGGAGGAAGAGGAGATGGATAGGGAGGAAGAGGGAGAGGACGGGAGAGGAGGGGGACAATGGAGGAAGAGGATGGAGAGGAAGACAGGGAGGACAGGGGAGGAAGAGGAGATGGATAGGGAGGAAGAGGGGGAGGACGGAGGGAAGAAGAGGAGGAGGAGACGAGGGAGATAAAAGTGGAAGTGGGGGAGGTTTAAAGCAGCGAGGACGAATCAAACTGATCAGACTGTTCACAAGAAAAACAAAGACTTGATAACATGTTTCAGAGGTGTGTGTGTGTGTGTGTGTGTGTGTGTGTGTGTGTGGTCGTCTCAGCATGGAAATCTATAAGTGAGTCTTGACTCCAGACAGTCGAGAAGATTAGAAGAAGCATCAGAACCAGGAGGTTCCTTATCGGACCACAGAGGTCAGGTAAGATTTTAGATTGAGCTCAGAACTGGAGCACGAGCAGGTTAAGTGGATCATTAATCTTTTAGAAGATGCTGCTCAGCCTCATCTGGACCACACACCAGAAACTGTTTATTATCTGCGCTAAAAGGAAACATTTATTTAGTAACCTTCACTCCACCAGTGACATCACGGATCAGTTTTCCACCGAGGCCTGAAGGCAGCCTGACACGAGTGTCTTTTATTTTTCATCATCTGTGGGAGGAAACCAAAGTACCACGAGAAAACCCATGCAAACACGAGAGGAACATGCAAACTGCACACAGAAAGACTCCCGGTCCAAACCGGGGATTGAACCCAGGACCTTTGTGCAGCGAGGTTACGGTGATAACCACTAAACCACTGCTGTGAAGATTTAGCTCTACCATTAAAACATTTGATGACTTCATATTTGAAACCCTTGTTCTGGTTCTGCAGACATTTGTTCAGATTGTCAAAAGGAACAACAGCAACATCATTTACACACGTTAAAAAAAAAAAGAACAGAACATCCAGCAGAGTCTAATAAACCCGTACGGTTTTTGAACCAGTTTCTCTTGCTACTCTAACTGACGTTCAACATCAGGGAGGTCAAGGATGTTTATCACGAACTCACGTTAGCTGCCCATGAACCGTGTGTTTGAGTTATCAGGGAGCGAGGAGCTGATGATGTGACCGTCTGTCCTTGCAAGTAAAACCCAGTGAAATATCTTCTGGTGTCCTCGTGTGGCTTCTTTTTAGTAATTAAGATGAATAGAGAACATTTTGGTCCTTGGAGTGCCGGCTCCTACATCTACTCGGAACCGCCAGGCTTGGATCTGAAACCGTGCACGGGGGAGAATTCCTCTCCTGAACAGAAAGTCCTCCAGCATGAATTGCACATTTGGGGAGGCCATGCAGGTCTGCTGGTGTTTTCGGGGGTGACAGGTGTCGAACAGAGAAGATGTGAAAAGGTGATGTTTATTTCTTTTGGTGGATCTGGGCTCGTAGCTTTGTTTGATTTGCTTCAACATGTGTGGGAATGTCACGAAGGGACGTGAACCACGGAGGGGCTCCGTTAGGCAGATGGTTCAGGACTATCATCTGTTTTGGGGGATCTCTCTGGGAGTCAAAAAGGAACTCCGCTAGGCAGGTAGCCGGGGCTGTCATTTTATCACCAGGGGGTTCGGGGAACCCCACTGTATTTGTCGAGGACATACAGAATAGTGTAAAGGTTCGGGGGACCTTGAGGTAGTCGGGGACTATTATTTTGCAGGATCGAGGATCTTGAATTAGGCAGGTGGCTGGGGGCTATCATTCTCCTAGAGGTCACAAATGGCTTCATGTGTTTTGTTAGGGACAAAAAAAAAAAAAGAAAATAATAATAAATAAATAAAGAAACAAACAGGAATAAAACTACTACATTCTTCGTTCTTGAAAGAGGTTCTTAATCTCTGGGTTTTTGTGTCTTAACTTTTTTAAACTCTTGCCTTGTCGATGCTGCTTTTAAATATGTTGTGGTTAGGCCCCTTCTCAGAAAACCTCACCTTGGTCCATTAATTTGATCAGACGTTAGACCTAGTTCTTATTTGCCTTTTTTACATAAAGATTAGAAAAGTGGTTTTTATAACTGGTCTTAGACAAACATAGAATTTGTGAAAAATGCCAGTCTGGATCTAGAACTCATCACAGTACTGAATCAGCACTGTTAAAAGTCCTTAATGACATCACCATGTCCACGGATGCTAAATGTCCCACTGTTCTGGTGCTGCTGTACTTTAAAGCTGCTTTGACACTGGACTATGCTGTCCTTCTGCCTCATCCTCAACACAATGATGGAATATCTGGTTCAGCTCTCAAGTGATTCACCTCCTACTTGACCAACACAACTTTCTCTGTCATTTTGGTTAATCTGTCTTCCTCTGCGGTGCACCGCAGGTCTCTATTCTCGGTCCTCTCCTCTTCTCTCTCTATATGCTGCCACTTGGATCAGTTATAGCCAGACACCGCTCTTCTCTTCATTTCTATGCAGACGACCTACAAATTTATTTGTCTATGAAGCCCAAAAGTACTAACCTTCACACTTTTTTAACTGACTGTATTGCTGGCATTAAAATGTGGCTTCAACAAAAATTTCCGTTTTTCATTTATGGAAGGACAGAGTGCATCTTCTTCAGTGATGATGCTCCCTGTAACTTTGGAGCTCTGACATCTAAGTTCACACCTACAGATAAAAACCTGGGGGTGACCTTTGACAAGGATTTAAAGTTTGATCAATAAATAGCCTCTGTACTCAATCAATTATCAGTTACGTGTTTTAACCTTTAACCTTTATTTGTCCTGATCTGGGAAAGGCCGTTCATGCTGTTATCAGCTCGAGTCTTGACTTCAATGTTCTGTGTAGGAATCTCCAGTCCTCCATCAGATGTCTTCAACTGGTCCAAAACTCTGTGGCCCGTCTTTTAACCAGCACTCCCAGATGTGAGCATCTCACCTGTTTGATTGTCTCTTCATTGGCTTCCAGTCCATTTAGTGTTGATTTGAAGGTTTTATTGCTCACTTTTAAAGCGACTAATGGTCTCACCCCCAAGATCCTAATACTTCTTTACTATTTTTCCCCAAGTCCATTTCAAATGTTGAGGTGAGCGGGCCTTTTGAGTCGCTGCACCCAGACTGTGGAACCAACGACCTCAGAACTTGACCTGGCTCTTTTTAAACCTAATCTTACAACCTTTTTATTCAGGCAGACCTTTAATACCAGCTGGCAGTTTTGATAGATTTTAACTTTTCTGTTGTGAAGCACTTTGTACACCTTTTGGAGGTTGGAGACGGATCTATAGATAAATGTTGATTGATGGATTGATTGGTTCATTCAGAACATGCAGCAGAGTAAAATCAATGGTTCAGTTCTGCAGCACAGTTTAATAAAACCGTACGGTTCTGGCTCAGAGTGAATCTGCTGCAGGTCAGCGTGACGAGCTCTGCACACTTCATTGATGCTCGGATGAATTTCCATGAAGGAACCGGTGTTCCCTGACCCAAATACCCGCCCCGGCACTCAGATGAGTAATGCTGCCTTCCTCCATACATATACATGTGTCAACTGTGAAATATTAGAATATACATGGGGCTGGAAGTGGAAACTGTCGCTGGCCTGGAGAAAAGGCAGAATATATGGAAGTTTGTACAGTTTTATTTCTATAGGGTCTCACTTCAGACAGAAATAGGTTTTTATTCAAGACTACATGTGTATTCTATCATTTTGACCAGGTCAGGACAACACCTGAAGGTTGTGACGGATACCGCCGTTCAAACCATTGACATATATATTTTTTTTGCTTTAAATTCAGACTTTTGATGCTACAGAGCAAAAGAGTGAACACATGTTGAATTATAAAGCTTTATTTATAAATTAAAGTGTTTGTTGGAGTCAGTTTTTATTTCTGTGTGTATAAAATATTGAGTTTTGGAGTGTAAAACCTTTAAAGGTGTTGCTGTGCAGAGGTTGAGTCGGGTGAAGGACGATGAAAGGGAAAGTTTTCCTGATGCCTCAGAGATCAGCAGACGTCTAATTACAGCGGAGTGAGAGGAAATGCTCTGAACGTTACAGAAACTCTTCAGAGATGTCACTTTAAGCAGGATATTAAACTCTGAAGTGTGTTTTTAATCTCTGGATGTTCGTTTGGTTGCTGTAAACACTTCATATCATTACTGATTTCCTTTTCTGTCTGTGACCTACTTTCACTGACTGGGACTCGAGCTCCCGGCCAATCACAGAGCCCCCTCCGGTCCTCCAGCTGACCTCAGGCCCGGTGTCGACTCGTCTAACTTCAACTTGGTAGATGTTCTGATTCTGACTGGACTGCAGCAAAGTTACTCAGTTTGAATAAAACAATTGCATTTTTGCATCGGTTTCTGCTCTGGAGCATTCAGATGTTAACACAACGCCAAGACAGAAAAACATCAGCAATGATCTTAGAGAAGCAACTGTTGCTTCTCATTTTGGTAGTTTTTTTTTTTTTTAAACCAGTTGGGGACAACACCTTGAGACTCCAAGATCTACCTCACTACCTCCTACAGCTCATCCAAAGAGATGTTCCCAGAGCAGCTGTGAGATATGATCTCTGCAGTGAGTTCTGGGTCTCCTCTCAATGGGACTCCACCTTTGAAGGGCATCCAGAGACCTCCTGCAATTACTCCTTTCGATGAGGAGGAGCAGCAGTTCTACTCAACTCTGCCTGGCCACTCTACAGAAGAAGCTCTTTTCAGTTGCTTTGATCCAAGATCTGGTTCCTCTGGTAGTGATCTACACCTCAGGACCATAGATGAGATTTGGAACATAGACAGACTGGTAAATCCAGAGCCCCAGCTCCTCCTTCACCACATCAGACGGATACAATCCTCGTATCATCTCCCTTTCTGTTTGAACCATGAGATCTCTGAGATTCTTAAACTCCTGCAGTCAAAGCATCTCATTCCCAGTCCAGAGCTGGTTTCCAGTTGAGGACAGAGGCCTCAGACTTGCACATGCTGATTGTCAATCTGGCTCCAAACCATTCCAGAACCTGCTGAAGGTCCTGGGTTTGATGAGGTCAGCAGGACCACACTGTCTACAAAAAGTGCTGATGTAACCAGAACCCTCTGCTCCTTGGTTGCAGCACAAATTCTGTCCATAAACATTTTGAACTGAGCTGGCAGTCTTGGAGTAGTCCACCATAACAGTAAACCTGTCCATCGTGTGACCAGCACTGTAAAACCCTCACTCTGGTTGTTCAGGGACCAAAAGGGCCAAAGAGTAAAGACATACTCTCAAAGTACCTCAACCGGAAGACGCAGTGGCTCCAAACCATTGAGAACATACAAAGACTGGTTGAACCTTGAACCCTGAATACAGTGTTCCAGGACCAAAATATAGTCTAGATTTTATATCCTGATACACAAATCTTTAACAGGACTCATTTGTCCTGATGCATGTTCAGTACTCCAAATAGAGGAATCTAACAAGGTGGACTTTGTGTGCAGACCCTAGAGAAATGTGAATATCCTAACTGGGCCTTCCTGAAAGCAGAGAAGAAACTCAAACAGGACTCCAGCCAGCCATCAGGTGAAAAGAAGGAACCCAGGCCCAGACCAGTGGTCGTTCCGTATGTTGCGG